>VXBN01000507.1:0-14314 GCA_013397395.1 Sinosuthora webbiana
AAAAAAGAAAAAAAGAAAAATATCCTTAAAATAGTCCCCAGTAAAGGCACAGCACTTTTGTGCTAAAGCCAGCCTTGATACTGGGGGTAGACATAGAAAGTGAGAAACAAACTGGTATTACCTTTGTGCACAGAAATTGTAGCAGACAGATTGTCCCTGCCAGCATCACAGAAGGTGGGAGCATGGGGACATGCTGGGAGAGCTGGCACTGGTGATTTCTTTTGCCTAGTCCCCTGACCCTGCTCCCTCAAACTCTCTCTCTCTCCCACATCTTGTCCACAGTGGGGAAATGAGCCCCATTTTTGCCTGTGGCAGGTGACATAAGCTAATCAACCTTCAATGCTGAGGGCTCTGGGCACACCCAGATGGTTGTTGGGTCCAACCAAGAGAGACCACCAGGGAAGTGCTTGGGGATGAGGCAACCCAGGAAGTCAGTTTGCAATCTGGGGCTTAGGTCAGGGGAATCAGTGGGCAGAAACAGGCATGGCTGAGGTGGAGAGCAGGACTGTCCCCAGCATGGCTTGGACAGAGGCTAAAGGAGCAGTCCCTGGGCACATGAGCAGGTATGGAAGAGATCCCATGTGAGACTGATTAGGGCCATTAAGGCTTATTGTGCCCTCAGGGCTCCAACAGCCCAGAGGAAACACATGACTGATGAAGGAAATGCTTGTTATCAAATTATTTTTGTCCACCTTGAAGAAATTCTGTAATAGCATCCAGCTATATTGTTGCCATCTAATCATGTAAAAGGTGCTAATTGTCAGCTGATAATGAAAAGATAACACAAAGGCATTGTAGCAGATCTCTGAAGTGGCTCAGCAGTCAGCCTCTGTCTGTGGTGAAAGATGTAAATTCAATATTCACATCAAAGGAGGCAGTCATGCACACAGCCAACTAAACAAGCATTGGGCACCTAAGGACCATTCACATATTTCATGTCATGGGAAATACCAGGATGGAGAGGAAGGGTGGTTGGAGGGTTACATGTAAATGTTCGTATCTAACCTGGACCCAAATTCACACCTGGCTTTGGCCATAAACATAATTATAAACATAATTTATAAAAGCATTCTAACTTATAATTATAAACACAAATTATAAAAGCATTTAATCATCTAAGTATGCATTAATAAAATTTGTAGTGAGGCTTAATCAGCTCTTTAAAAGTTAGGGATATATTTGTGTGTCTTTGTGTATTGAGATAGATTTAGGAGCCACATACATCTTCTCCAGGGCTGGGGTCACAGCGACTGTAAAGCAGAGATGATGATGTTTATCCTCTTCCAGACATTTGACTCCCAGAGTCTCACTGCCTGCTTTCCATCATCAGGGCATAGACCATCACTCACTGTATGTGTGTATATATATACACTGGAAAAAAAAAATAAAATAAAATAAAAAAAAAATATATATAGTGGGTGGAGCTGGTGTTGTAATTTGGTTGCTCTGGAAATAGAAACTGTAATATCATCACTCTTGATTTTGGTACTTGTGTAAGTATAAAAATAATAATAATAACAAATACATATTCTTCCACTTACAGCATAAATAATCTTTCAGTGCCTTACATCTTCATTATACATACCTGTGGGAAAGGAAGGCAAACACTTCCACAAAGCAATGACAGAAAGGATTTTGAGCAAGGCATGGAGGGCAGATTCCTCCTGCTGCAATAGAAATTAGGAAACCCTTGTTCCTTTGTTCTTTTACAAACTAGAAAAAGAGTCAGTTTCAAAGTGATTTCTTTGTTTTTGTTTTTTGTTTCAGCAGAAGAAAATATTGAGTTTCTCTGCAAACCTGCTAGGATCTGAGTCCACCACAGGACCACAGGCATGTTTAACCTGGTTTGAGCTGACCAGCCACCTTCCAACCTGTCACACTCTAACAAGGATAAAGTAAAACTTGTAGCCTCAGCAGGAGGCATCTTCAAGCTTTGTAGATGTGGGCATTGCAGCATAACATTTTGTTATAGATAACTCCCACAGAGGGAAGTGTCATATAAGGCAAATATTTCTGCAGCTTGTAGCAACTCTATGTGATGGCTGTCACTTATACTGTACCAAAATTCCTCACCCAATATTTTTCATATGAAATTTTTATGAAACATTTGTTACTGAAAAAACATCTCTGTACAGCTGAACATAGGAACTATGGGACTCCCACCAGTGTGTGTATCACAGATAATGTGATGATACTTGGCAAGTCTTTCTTCCTCAGCCTGGAAAAGTCAGTCTGAAGTCTGGGAATAGTCCTATACTGAAGTCCAGTGAGAGGCATTAAAACTCAACACGTAACCAAACCAATATTCTTCAAAAAGCAATGAAAATACAGTTATATTAAGTAAACTTACCTGGAGGACTTCTAAATCCAAACCACAGCACACTGCTGCATAACCACTAAAAGCACCCAAGGCAGAGGGCCTGAAAGGATGGTGTTTCACATTTGTATTTCAATTTACCCTTCACTGTACTCAAGGAAAAATAGAGGTCCTTTGTGAAGAGCTGAGCACAGCTCTTGCCAGCTGATGGGAAATGCACATGGAGGGATTTATGTGGCGGAGCTCCTGCCTGTGAATCACGAAAACTCAAGAGGATTAGTGCTTCAGACTGAGAAATGTGCACAGCAGTAGGTCTTGGCCCTGGATGGGAGAGTCCAGCAATTACTCACTCCTGTTCTGTTTTCTGGACACTACATAGAAGCAGGCAAAGCAGCAAATAAAACCAAACAAATAAAACAAAAATTAGAGACTCTTTATAAGAAAGTAGACGTGGCATAGAATTAATGTACTGGGCTATAATACTCCTTGATAATAAATCTAAATGTCAGCTAAAGGGTATTGTTGTTCTGGATCAAAACAAAGTATATTTATCTAAAAGACACCAAGGCAGACAGATCCACTGTATTTGTGGTTGAGAAGCACATTTCCAGTCTCCAATTTAAATGGAATCGGAACCATTTAATCTGTTCTTTATAGTGCCATCAGCCTGGGTTTCCGGAGATATTTTCAGCAAGCATTAGTTTTCAGACACAGACATATCTATGATTTATTTATATGGGACTGAATCAGAAAATACTTAGCTCAAAACAAGGAAACAAGCCCTGGTGTCCATGGAAATTTTGTTTTCAGAATAATTACAAGGTTTCAAGAGCCAGTTCATTTAAATGGCTAATTTGTATTAGACAAATCTGGCTTTGCATAATATTAAGAGTGGAAGTAAAATTACTCTTCATCGTAAAGAGCCATTAAGCCATCATTTACATTTTCCAAAAAGTCATTTAAGTATTTTTACACTGTTATGACCAGACAACATATCACATCTGGATTTGAGGAGATTTCACTGCATAGGACAAAAAAAATTAAAGTGGAAGCGTATTTTTTACATCATAAAAATATACCTACTTTTCAGAGTAATACACTCAGTCCAGTTTCAGACATGGGGCACAAACTGGATACAACATGGTTTGTAAAGTAATTTTTGTTTCCCTACAATAAAATGCTTTGCACAGTGCTCACCATGGAAAGGGAGGGGCTGTGCCTTCTTTTGAGGAATGAGGTACTGCCCAGTATCTTTTTCTTCTTCTTCAATTCGCATCTGTGAGAATGTGCTACTCTAATTCAGTAAATTAGGTGGAGATATTAGAAGAGTAGAAAACAATCATTGTAAACCTCATTAAAAGGACTCAGGTCCAAGCAGGTCTGGTAATCATGAAAATATAAAATAAATGAAGAGGAAAATGCTGTTAAAATTGAAGAAATCAGAATCATGCAACTTTCTGTTTTTCCATCATTTTGCAAGGATCATCCCTGATCTGACTCAGATTCCACCTATTTATATTAACTATCACAGTCATAAAACGAGTTTTCCAACTCTTCTTTGTGTCCCCTTCACCACCCTAAGGTAATCCCTTTTAAAACCTTCTCGGTGTTTATCAGCTCTGATCAGAGAGGACAATGCTCAGGGATTGTGGAGGCCTGTCGTTCCATGCTGTTAAGCAAAGCATCTATACTTTTATAACTCCTAAATCTTCAAAAGTTCCAAAATACAACAGAGCTCTTTAAATAGCAATAATAATCGGAACAGGTTTAACTGCTTGTGGCTGAAAATGAGGCAATTTCATCAAATTTCCAGAAAAATATTTGGGAAGTGATTATATTTTTGTCCTATTTGATGTCAATGCAGCAATGCTGAGGCCACATCAATTCTCCTAGACAGCTTTCTGCTGAGGGCACAAAGATTCTTCTCCATAGTTCTCCACACTACATATATGTCCCTGAGCCTGTAGCATACATAAATTATAATAATCTATACTTATTTCCCATTTTATTTAAAATACCTCATAATTAAATTATTTTTTGAAGATAATGGAGTCTTAGTGGGAGAGAATAAAAATTTCTTATTAATTTTATTAGGAACTGATTAAATATTTACCAAAATGCACTTCTGACAAAGCTAATTAGAAATGCTACTTAAAAAAACCTCAAATAGATGCTTATGAAATATTTAAATATCTGGAATGAAACATTTAAAGACTGCATTTAAAAATTACTTTGATTAAAAAAAAATGAAATTTTAAAATCAAAGTAAAACCCTCTGAATAAGAAACGCATTGCTCACGACCCCAATACATTTGTGAAATAGCTTTGCAACACTGGCTTTTCATGATGCTGAAATTGTCATATTTTCTGTGGAATATTTTTTGTGGTTTTCTGTAGCCAATATTTTCATAACTGATTCGAACTGCATTTGCTCAGGTGAAAGTTAAATTCAGATCACAGAAGTGCTCTCATGAAGCCATATCACTTTATTTACTATCACAGAGAGATCTAACCATGGACTAGAAACATTTACTGAGCCAAAATCAATTCTTCTCATGTTTGCTGCATCTTGAACATCTCTATGAGCATGAATTGCCCCATTTCAAAGGCAGATTCCTTGGAGGAAAGTGAATGCAAACATGGGCATCATTCCCATGCCCAGTCTTCTCCTTCCTCTCCCAGCAGCACCAGAGGAATGTGATTGGTACTGAGGCTGCTGCTTTACCAAGCAGCAGGACACAGTTTTAGGGTCAAAGGTGTTGATCTTGTGTTCTGTTTTAAGAACAATGAACTTTCTATATTCATACAACGTTGAGAAATTACCCTTCTGAGGGAACGATGTGTGTGTTCCAGGGTAGGGGAGTAGTGGAGTGCTGTTCCCTGTTCCCCTTCCAGAGTGATAGCTCTTTGTTTGAACTTTTCCTGGTACTTTGCATGAAGACATGAAATTTTAATTCACCCTGGTCCTGTTCAGTGCATCGTGCAGTTGACTAGACTCTTTTTTTTGCCTACAGGTGATTGCATGAAAGCAACCACATCATTCAGCAGTAAGGAAATGTGTCACATCACATAACAATTAGTCAGAGATGAGAGTAGGATGATTTCCCCAGATTCCTAGATTATGGGTCAAACAATCTTGTTCTGCAGCAATCTGAGAGTTCTGGTCATTCCTGAGGTCTTTTCAATGAGTGAGGAGCAGTCAGGAAATTCCCTGATGTCACTTTGGACAAAAGGGATTACTTTGCCTTCAGGCATTGTTGCTATATCTTTAATCATGTGGTGTTTCATCTACAGTCTTTGAAGGACAATGGTACCTGACCAAACTTTATTTTATAAGGTGCATAGAGCTGTCAGACATGCCAGCAATCCTACGTGCACCCTTTTCTAAATCTCACCTAGCCCCAGGGAAGCAGGGAGAAAAGGGGAATAGTTTTGGAAAACAGTGCAAAAACATAGCCTGGCTACTTCAGAGAACAAGAAGGGGAAAATATACTTGGTTTGCCCATTGGAAATATGCCCCAACAACCATTTCATGGGGAGTTCCTTTGAAGATGACGTTTGAAATTCGGCAGAGTTACTTCCCTTTTTTCCCTTGCTCTCTTATGCATATGGCAGTGATATGCATCTTCCAGCTCCCAGGAAATTTCTTCCACATTTGGTTAGAGGCTTTGAAAAATCTCTCTGAGCACAGATATGATCAACACTTGTTAAAAGCTCAGTGAGCCTGTCTGCAGTGAAATGTTCCTACCTGGGTCTGCAGGGACAGAGCAGCATCTCTTCAGCATCTTCTCTTTCTTTCACAAGGGCAAGGGAAGGAGTTTAGTGGCAGGGCCTCAGAGAGACTCTGCAAGACCCAGGGCTGTTTTGAACTGTGATTCAGCTCTCATTCTCTTTGCTTTACTTTTTTCCCTGCCAAAGGTGCAGCAAGACATGGGAAATTGAGCCTCTGTGCCCAGGATCCAGCCCTCCTGAGTGCAGGATAAATTTCTGTCTGGTTCTGTGTGTGACTTGATGCTGGGCTGAAGACAGACTGGAAAGCAGAAATCTCCACTCAGTGGTGCCCAGGTCTTACATAACAATAGAAGCACTGTAGAGAGAAAGCTTGCAGGGGCAGAACGGGGCAAGGATGCAGAGAAACTGGGAAGAGACTGGGATTATAAAGGGGTAGAGGGCAGGAGAAGAGGAGGAAGGTAGGAGAAGAGGTAGAAGGCAGCAGAAGAGGAGGAAGAATTGAACAATGGAGATGTGGAACTGCAGGAGAAAACCATAAACATGAGAGGAAAGAGAGGGGCAAGGAAGCAGCAGAGGTAGATGAGAGCACAGTCGGAATGGAGGCAGGCTGTAGACTCAGGGACTGAAGAATTTGCAGCCACTGGTGAATCCCATCCTGCACAACCTGGAGCTGAACTCCAATAGCTGTGAGAAAAGAAGAGAAGTTCACATATAATTTTTATTATCCTTTATTTTATAACTAAACAAGCATGGTACCTGGGTAATCCAAGAATGGTCCCTATAGAAAAAGAGATGAATAGGGTGAAGATACTGCTTATGTGACAATCCTCAACTGTGACTATTATAAAATCAGAGCTGATAAGAAGAAGAGGGGCATAAGTAAAGAAAAAAAAAAAAAAAAGAATAAAAAGAAGATAGAAAACAATAGACTTAGTAGAACAGAAATTCTGTGAAGATAAGAAGTCAGAATGAAATTGGGAGATGAAAGAAAAGACGATAACAATGAAGGAAGGTGCCAGAATAGCATTTCCCCAAATTTCTGAAAGGATGAGGGTGTTTGGTCTCATCTGTCTCTGTATGACCTCCAGTGGGTCCAGACACCTGCTAAAACATTTCTGGTGTTGTAATAGCAGCAAGGATCTTCATTAATGAGTTTATTAGTCATACAGGTACGTATCTACAAAAACAGTAGTAATGAGAGTAAAAAGAATATAAATAAGTAAATAAAATCCCAGGCATTGAAGGCTCAAGCTGCTTGCCTGAAGAGCTGAGGAATGCACCTAGTTTAGCCCCAGAGAACTAAATCTGGTAGTGTAAAATGAATTAATTACAGCCAGGGCTCCTTAGCCATAATTTGGTCTCTAATGTGCAAGGTCACTGTCTAATCCTGCTCTGGGAGAGCAAACCAAATCCTCACTTCATCCACATTCATACAGTGAAATGATTTCTGATGCAGAGCATTTGGCTTTAAAATAAGCTTCGACATGCCTGGAAATCCCCTGTGAGCCTCCTATAAAACATGACCTCTTTGTACCACAGTGGCCTTTCTTGTGCTTAAAGACCCACAATTTCTGAGCTGAGAAACATCATTTACACACTTGTGTGCTGCTGTTTTTAGCCTGTGAACTGTGATGGGGTTTTGCTCAGTAATAGAGAAATACAGGAGCCAGGACCTTGGAGTGATGATCAATAAGTAGATATAACCCTTTACTTCATGGTAGGGCACCCTCAAGGAATGGAATAGTTTGGACTTGAATTTGTGCCCCTGGTCAAAACTATGTATGCAAAACCTTGAACTTCATTAACATTGTAAAATAACCACTTGATTTTTCTGATGACAAAAACTCAGAGCTGCAGTTTCACAACCAATTAAAATAACACAAGTAATGAAACAGAAATATGCTAATTGCATGTCATAAAAGTGCCTGTCTCCAGATGCATTTTATGTTTCCTATTTCCTCTCCATAAAAATGTACATATTTATCTCTTTTCACTAGGCACAAAATGAAAAACAAACTTTATGCTTATCTGGAAATAAATATTAAAACGAGATATCAGCTTTATTGGATGCAAATTTATTTATCTTTTTCATCTCAAGGACTTTTAAATGAAGGGACATTCAACCAAAAGTCAGTGAAAGCAAAAGGATCATTGATTAGCTGAGCTTTCCATGGGTTTCCAACCTTGATCCTAATATCCGTGTAGTCCCTAGGCATTTGTATGTGTAGTGAAACCAAAGAATTTTGGTTTACTTTCACATTAGAAAAAATAGAGCAGATACTTTCCACTGAATTTTTTCAACATTTTTCAGCTGTTGAGGAGAGAGACATTATGAAAAAGGTGTCTGGATGACATTAGGACAGTGAACATTATGCAAAAAGGAAAAGGAAACTCCCACCCTGTGTTTTACAGTCAATTCCAATTACTAAAATTAAAACCTAGACTATTGGTTTTGGCACTTTGTTTTTCCTCTCCTCATAACTCTTTAATTTTGGTGAGCAGAACAACAACATTGTATATTAAGAACAGGCTCAAAGCCAAAGTTCCTGCCTTTCCATATGGCTGAAACGCTGCTGGAGCTGGCTGTGGGTGACCCGTCAGGAACATCTGTGGGGTGTCCTGGGGGACTTCCATGTACCTATGACTCAGAGCTGCCATGTAGCCCTGAGTGAAACACAGACCTTTAATTTTAGAAGTATTAGAATAGGGCCAGAATCATAATGCATTGATTGATACCTGCTGCTGTCTCTGCACTGACTGCAGTGGAAGATGATGACTCAGGAAAAAAAACTGAAAAATAAAAAGCATAAACTTCTACTTTATACACATCATGACATCAATATTTTAGAAGTAGTGAATAAATTGCTCAGATGTGTTTCTCCTGGGCTGAGCCAGGCTTATAGCTAACTTTTTATAACTAAATCCTTTATTCTAAATATGCAGCAAACCAATTTACTTATGCTGAGGAGGGAAAGCCAGGTGTGTGTAACTCACTCTCATTGTTGCAGCACTTAAGCCTAGGTGTATATCTTGCACTATTTTACAGACTATACAGGTCTGTTTCTTTTGCCACTGTGATCTCCCAGTTTCAAACCAACTGCAGCTGGAGACCCCACAGCATGATTTCCTCACATTACTTACCAGAAATGCAGCTATTCAGTGTAGAAAACCAAACTAATCCACTAAGGAGTCTCCAGTAGAGAGGAAAGCTAGTATATAAAGGGCTCTTGAGAGCCCAAGGATAATGGAGGAATTCTTCAGCTGAAGGTTAGGAATAAGGGGAAGGCAGGTGGGTGTTTGCCCTTGAAGCTGCACACCAAGCAATCTCCACCCAACAACCTTTCTATCTTCTCTTCCTGTAGAAGTTTCTTGTTCCTCCATACCTGAGATCAGCTTGCTTGCTGCTGCACACACCACTGAGGCCATGGCAGAAAATTAACAGTCTCTTATGAGATCACAGGAATTAATTGAACTGTTATCACTGAGCATCTCAGCCCGTTCTTCTCTAGATTTAAATCAGCGTGTTGCAGCCGGGTTATTGAAATAGAGATTATCAAAAGGCTGCTCCTTTTGTGTGTATGCATCACTGAATCACACAGAAGTACAAAGTAGCCTCCATTGCCATTGCTTTAGGAACTGCACTTGCTCAAGCTTTCTGGAAAAGGCAAAAATCAGAAATCTTTTTGTCTCCTCTATCCATAAAATGGGGACAAAGTTATATTGCACAAGAGATGGTGACAGGGATGAAATCTCTATAAACTCCCATATCTGGCTAATTCTGCTATTTTATCCATCAGAAGAATCTCCTCATAAAAGCTGTCAACTAGAAAGCTGTCACATGAGCCACAGCAGACAACTGACTGCCCAGAAGTGGCTTTTGTCCATGCTTGCATGGATCCTCCTCTTCTGTAGCAGAGAAGGTCACACATGGGATTTGTTTCTGGAGACCAGCTTCTACACAGTGCTGGTCAGCAGGCCAAGGAAATAACTCTTGCATTTGTAGCATTTATTTCCTAGAAGTCCTGAAAAAAATGTGGTTATTTTGTCAAAAGAGATGGCAGCCTAAAGGGTAGAAAACTAAATGCCTGGTCAACCTGTGTAGTTTGCATTTCTAAGCCTCAGGGACAGACTGTGCAAACAGAGATGTGGAAACCCCAGCAACTCCTGATGTCAGTCATCCCTGGCAGAGACATCCAACCAATGGAGACAGGGACCTGCTGCTTTGGCTTCAGACAGGAGAGACAAAATGGAGTGTTTTAACTCTTTTCTATTATGAAACCTGAAAAAAACGATACTAAGAGTGAAAAACTCAGTGCAGGAAATTACACCTCTGTTTCTTTGAAAATCCAGCACAGTCTGCTCCTAAAACATGACCCTACAGTGCTTAAAAGGTGTTGGAAAGCGTGTGTGAAACAAGAGGAAATTGGAAGATCAAGACCAAAGTCAGACACGTGGCACAGATGTGTTAACAAAAACAGTGTTTCTTGGCTATAATTCAAAATTTTATATTCAGACTTATTGGCCCTGAAATGACAACTTTAATTTCTTTAGCATGCCAATATTTTCATAGATATTTCAGTCAACTTTTTTTTTTTTTTTTTTTTTTTTTTTTTTTTTTTTTTTTTTTTTTTTTTTTTTTTTTTTTTTTTTTTTTTTTTTTTTTTTTTTTTTACCACACTTATTAAGTACAGGGCTTTAAAAATAGCAAGTGGTATAAATTTTTAATAGCACTAACCTGTAGCTGAATATAAACTGTTAATATCTATTGCTTTTTTTTTTTATTTCCATGTAAAGGCCCCAGTCCTGTAACTGCCTCTGGAGATGTATTAAGGCAATCTGAGATCTTCCATACAGCATCAAGTTGGATGTGGTCCCACCTAAGTCTAACCTTTCTGAGTTCAGCTGGGCTCATAGCCTGTCATTTCCAGAAAGGTATTAAGTCATTGCCTTGAATTTAGAATCAAAATAACATCAGCAATAAAAAACAGGAGAGAAAAAAATTAATATTCACAATTATTAACATTAATTAAAAAATGAAATCTCAGACTGGACTTAAACTTTGGACATTTATTTTGGTAGGTCTCCTTCAAAGGGATATCACTGTGAACTAAAGAATTGGTAAAAGAGCCACAAGGAGGAGTAGGTAATTTATAAAGGCAGACAGGACTTTGGTTTTTTATCAAGAACATGCATGACTGCAAACTGTATCCAAACCCAAAATATTTAACTTCACAGGCAAGGGTGATGTCAAACATTAACTTCTCGCTGATGAGTCCTAATTTTGGAAATTAATTGTTGTCTTCAGTACAGGTATAAAAAATGTAGATTAATGGTCCAGTGTCTCCCATGATTAGTCTCTATAGTTTTGTTTTGTTTTGTTTTGGTTTTTTTGTTTTGTTTGTTTGTTTGTTTTTTTATTGTGTTTGTTTGTCAGCCAGCTGGTTTCTTTGCTCTTCACTGAATCCAGCAGGAATTTTGCTTGCACCAGAAATTTAGAAACTAAACAGAAAGGAAGAAATTCATTGCATAGGACAAAGCAAACATACTTGTTAAGACTATAGCAAATACTAGACAGCTTAAAGAAAATTTAAGGAAATTGTATCTATTCTCCCTAGACAAGTGACTTTTTTATCACTTATAGCAGTGTTCAGAACTGAACTAATATTCTCAAAAGTCAGATATACATGGCACCTCGCCATTAATACACAGAGTCATCCTGCTGGTTTATTCCTGGTCTTCTCAAACAGCTCCTGAGATAATCTCCTGGTTGTTTCACAATGCCAGGACACGAAATGGACACTCCAGAGATGTGCTGAGCCATTTCCCAGGATGTGTTACACCCACAGAGTGCCCAGTTCCCCTCCTCTTCCCACTAACTCACAAATGACAAAAAACCCAGCACAAGAAGCACTTAGCTCATTTCATGCTTTAGTTTGTGTGAGAGGGGATGGTTTTTCATTCTTCACCACTTAGCTGTTGATTTCACAATACAGGATACGTGATCAGGAGGAAGAGAGACATATAGGCATCTACACAAAAATCTTGAATGATAAAAAAAGACATGCCAAGCACCCTTATGTGCATGAAAGGCAGTAATTTCAGTCCATCTAACAAACACTCCCCTCATAATCTCATAATCACAAACAGTCCCAGTCAATTACCCTTTTGATATATTTGAGTGAACAAATATTGCCTATTGAATAGGAAGCATCACTCAGTCTGAATTCAGACCCTTTTGTTTGTTTGTTTGTTTATTATTAGTTCTCAAGCTTCATTTTACTTAGTTGAATGTAATTAATATTTCAATGCCAGACTGGAGAATTTCTCCAAAGGGGTTTTTATCCCCACTTTTCTCTTTGCACTTTGTTGTGACTCCTCAGCACTGAAATGCGTTGACCTGTCTAAAGATCAGAAGTACGTATTTTTTCCTCTCTATGTCCCAAAGACTTGAGTTTAAGTTGTAGTTTCAGGTTTATGGAGTAATAATTATTCAATTCTGCATGAGTTCTCATTCTGTACAGCCAAGACTTTTTGCGCTTAAAATTCACTCTTTTTATGAAGAAATATTTCTGGAAAGCAAAAATAAAAAAAGAATAAATGCACAGACAACAGCTCTTCACAATCTGAATCTCCTGCTTTGGCTTTGCTCACAGGCTCTGAGAAATCTGGGTATTTTATTCCTTTATTCTTTATCCCTTAACCTGCAATAAGTTAAAAAATAAAATCACATTTTCCTAAGGCATTGGTTAACAGGGCACACACCAGCAAAGAGGGACTGTAATTTACTGACTCTTTTAAGCCACCAGGAAATGTCAATGCATTTGTAGTCCCATAAAATTAAGGAAGTCTGCACACAGTGAGCCCACTTCTATATATAGCTCCCTCACTCATCATTCACAGATGGCACATTTGAGATGAGAAACACAGTAAAAACACTGAGCCACTATATCTAAAACATGTATTTTTAATTACATACTACATTCCAGGTTTCTTCACAGCTTTCACAGTCAGGAAGGAATAATTTGTTTACACTTGACTAGAGCAAGTATTTAATTTGCCTGCTAATATGGGGCACACATTCCAAGATGGAGCTGAGGAATATAGCAGCAAAGACAAACAAACGGTAAAATAATGTGCCAAAGCCTGCCAAGTGTAATCATTGGGGCACATTTAACACAAACTACACTTGTGTGATAAAATCTGTATTGTTCATGAATATCAGAAGGGCCCTGCATTAAAAAAAAAGAGGTTTTTTCTTGTTGGATTTATAAAGCTGCTCTGCAATGATGGTGAGCAAAAGAGGACACCCGCTTCTCTTCCTGGCTCACAACTACACACTTTGCACTGTTTGCTTTTCTGTCACCACAGAGAGCAGAGGTCCTTAAAGCTTCAACAGCAGATTGGCCCCACAGATAAATCACAACAGTAAGAACCAGTCTTCCTGTGGCCTCTTGACCTACCTCTATCCCTGTTTTCTCTCTTTTAACTAGACCTCCAAACGCCACATTTTCTACACATCCAGACATAAAAAGTTATAAACTTACTTTCAGCACCGACTGAAATACATTCAAAGACTAAATGTGGATAAATGGAGCATTTTGTGAGCAGTGGGACAGATAAAGACACGAATACAGGCAGTAAACCCCCACATCTTTTATAGCACTCCCATGTTCCCAAACACAGCTTTCTTTTACAGCCTCGACTAGTCCACTCCTGCCTGGGAACTCTGTGTTTAAGGCTTGGCAAGCCAAAGGTGCCCCACGGCTGCCCTCTCTGAATGGGCAAGGGGCAGAGTTCTTGTTTTTCTACCAATAGCATTATTACTGCTTGTATCTGTCCCCTCAACCTGCTGTCACAAGGATACTGGGAATTCAAGATTTTTCAGCTTCCTGAATTATAAAGAGAATGCAATAGCTTCAAAAACTGCTGGGAGGAATGAAAGGTGTGTGGGCAAGCAGGCTAGAAACCAACAAAATGTACATCCTTTGTAGACAACTGGTATTCAGATTTAAAAATCAACAATAAGACTAACCACATACAAAAACCTTCATCACAAACTGTTTTACAAATGAATAGGAGAGACCATTTCATACTCTTCCAAAGTGGAGCCCTTGGAACAAAGCTGCTATTCAATAAAGCACATCAACATCACTAAATTGTCTTGGGACAGGGAATGAAAAGGAATTCTGTAGGCAGCACAATTCCCAGCAAGACACAAATTAAAATTCTGTACTAAACAGAAAAATCTTTTTTTTTCTTTTTTTT
>VXBN01000507.1:14338-54245 GCA_013397395.1 Sinosuthora webbiana
TTTTTTTTTTTTTTTTTTTTTCTTAATGCAATGCAATACAAAGCTATCACAAGGGTAGCTAACACTGGAGCTGGAGAGATGCACAGCCTCAGAGCCTCTCCTAGGATGTCCCTTCTTACATAAGTGATTATATCTTTTACTGACAGTCCAGATGAAGATGTTGGCAATATCCACATGACCAACCATCAGCACTTCCAGAACAGATCTAAACTGGAAATGGATAATCTGTTCTGCTGGCAATCCTCGGGCATAGATTACTCCTTTTTCCCCTGGCCTTCTCCATGACACTGCAGGGCTTTTCCATACTCATTCACACATATTTCTTCTTTGTCCAAGTTGTCTGCCCATTTTCCTGTGAGAAAACCAGTTTTCCTTTGTTTTATTTAAATAGATAGAGAAGAAGTGGGGGAAGCATACCAAGACGTGGGGGAGTGCACAGATCTGAAAGAATGTGAGAGACTGCAAGGACTACTTGATTATAGATTATGTGATGTGAAATAACAAGTGAGGGAGAGAGGTTCAAAAAAAAAACCAACCCTAAAATTAAAAAGTGTCTGGCTTTGAAAGCTAGGAGAAGTAGTATACTTTGAGGATGAAAGTGCTAAATTTATTCCTTAGTTTATGTCTTTGAGAATTTTTATAAATTAGCTTTTATGAAGGCAGCATAGACTCCTCTCCTGGTCACAGAGGAAGTGGACTGATGTCCTACACAAAACCAGTGTTGCCTACACTCCCAGGACTCACACACTGGATTAATTGATCCTGAAAAAGGTGCCGAATTGATAAGGGACACTTCTTGGAGGTGCCTACCACTGATGCAGTCCATGACTGCTTAACCTGCTAGATCTGATGGATTTTCAGCACAGGGTGAGACAACTTACAGAACGTCTTCTACGCTTCTGTGTTTTTTTCAATGCGCTGCTGCAAAAGTCTCTGCTGCTGAAATGGAGTCAAATACAATTTGTTTAAGAAGTCCTGTGTTTAAACCAACACTTTCACAAGTTTTACTGGCTCAGGGAGCCTGGAGATGTCATGGCTCTGGCTTTAAAGTGTTAATCAGTGACTGCTGCAAAAACGAGCCATTCAAAACCACTAAAAATTCCTTGGGTCCAGTTCGTGAGTTACATTCCCAGCCTCCTCAGGTGCCAAAGTCACTGTGCTACTAAATGTGAATGATATTTACTGCAAACAGAGACTCCAGAAAAGCATTCTCAGCCTTCCAAAGCAATTTTCCAGCCTCTGATTTCTGGTATAAAATCGTTACATGTTTCTTTTTCTCAGCTATGCAGTTATTTGAATGGAATGTGGTTGCTGCAGGGAATTAATCAGAAGAGGTGGCTGAACTTCACTTCCAAGTCATCAGTCAAGACAGATAGACTCAGTGGCAGAGGTCAGTGGAGTGAGTAAGCCACAGCTGTACAGCTGTGAGCCACAAGGACAGGAATACACCTTCAAAGTTTTATATTTACTTTTTAAAGGGCCAAAAATAGATTTGGAAGGTCTAGAATCTTGGCTTGTAGCCTAATGCCTACAAGTTCATCAGTCTCCGTGCTTGATCACTGATTACTCTGCAGATGATCTCAGGAGCAGAGACTTTTTCATCCCCTGCCTGGAGTGGCCTGGTGGCCTAAAATCTATTTTTTTTGATTTCTAGTATTCAGAGGAAAGATATTTAAGCACTTCATTGCATTGCACTTTATTGCAGTATACATGAGCAGGCAGACCTACGTTATAGAAAAGAATGAGAACAAACTATAAGTACTGGAAAAGCTTTTCTTTTGAGGAATTGTACAAAAAAAATCATATAATTATCCTTTAGCTGCAGCCAAAGGAGCTAAACTAAAATTTCAAGAGTACACATGAAATGGGCATTGCTTAAAAGTTATCTAGTCCCCCTGTCAAACTAAAGTCATCAATATACCACATTCCTTTTCCCAGGGATTCTGCCATATAACAAATCAAAGAGGATTAAGTTTATTAAAAGTTTTCACCAGTGGCTTTAAAGTTTCTGTACTGAAATAAGTATAGATAGGGCAATGACATCAGTGGGACTGTCAGATCAACATTAATGCTTTGGAAAAACTTGCTGATGAGATGCACTTTAGCTAATTGAACCTCCTCATTTATAAATGTAATAAAAGATTCCACATTTGCAGTTTCATCTGTTGAGAATTGGTTTTACCACACTAAAAAGAGTTTAACAACCTTTCTCTCTGTTGGACCATTCATTTATTTTCCTTACAAAACATAATATCAGATACACACAGACTGCATTTTCTTTCTGAAGTCTCCCATATCTTGGTTAGTTTTGGATACATTTCCGAGATTACTAAACTGAATTTCCACTTCCATTGCCTTTAAACTAAAAGAAAACCGACAGCCTTGATCTCTTCTCTAATATAGGGTTGTTGTCAGATGTTAACCACCAGTGCATTTGATTCCTATACTAAATGACCCATTTTAAAAACACCCTTTCTTTGACTTTCCCTTTTTTCTTTTCTGCTGCAATATCGTCTATAAAGAGGTGACAATACTGGCAAAATGTGTGAAATTGTTCTTTTTCAAATAACATCTATTTAAGCATCAAAAGGATTTGTATTTCTGCTGAGCTAAACTATATTAAATTGCCATACAAGATGTCAAAACTTTGCTCATGCCCTGGATTTGTTATGTTTCCTGTACATACTGGAAAGATTTACTTTTCCTTTTTTTGTTTTACTTTTTGGGAGAACAGGAGAAGAATTTCTGTTATTTTCATAACATGGCCCAGAAAAGTCACTGCCACTGCAGTTTAGTTTAATCTTTCTGCCATCTGAGGATATTTTTTAATCATTATGGGACACTGAAGTTCACATATTGCTAGTAAAACCGATGTTAACATTCTTTTCAGACCACTGCACAGTGACTGATTCAGTCTCACATCCAATCTGGCTTGTTCTTCCAACCCAACCTCCTGACAACAGACATTATATATACCAGAATTGTGTAATGATATTTGATCCAGAACATTTAGCTGGAAAAAAGAATGAGGGGAAAGAAAAACATATGACAACATGCATGGTGTTCAGCAGATAGTTTTGATTTAAAAAGGAGGAAAAAAAAAAACTTTTTATCAGCATATTTCAATTTCTAAACAAAATTCTCATTTTGATGAAGTCTTTGTTATCTTAAAATTAAAAAAAAAAAATCCCAAATAAAGAAAAAAATTCAAACAACTTCCCCATGGCAAATAAGCAGTGGGGAAAAAGACTTAAAATTAAAATATTTTGGTTATCCAAAGTGATGTATAACTTAATCCAAGAGAAAGCACTTCAGAGATATTTTCAAGATTTTCCAGGCAGTAGTGAGGGCAGTCATTAGGAGCACATCTATCAGTGCTGGAGACAAAGGCAAAGTAACTCTTACAAGCACAGCCAGGTTTAACACACATCCCAAGAAGAACAGAGCAGCAGCAAGAGATCAGGAGAGGATGAAAAAGCTGCTGGAATGGGAAGATGGATTCTGCTGTGGACCTGATATTTTCTGAACCTGAGAATTGTTAGCTCTTCTCAAGGGAAACTTTTCAACAGTTTTCTTTGTCCCAAAACAACCTTGTGTAAACAAGATTTCTTTCCCATAACAACAGGTGTTGCTATTTCTGTTACTGAGCCAATGGGAGAGGTGTCAGTCCTATGGACAAATAATGTGCCATTTTAGCCCAGCATGTTATAAAAGGGCTGAATGAGTCGTAAATAAAGCTTCTGATTTCTACTGCCTGCTGACTGAAGTCAAGCATCTTTATTTCATGTCCTATTGAGACACTCTGCAGCCCACACTGAGCACCCCAAAGGTGCAGAGCTCTCGTGGCTCTCAGTACTGCACTCCAAGGGAGCTGCAGCACTTGAACACAACTTGGGCACTGAGTGAGGACTGACTCCTTTGCCCTGAAACAGTGCTTTCAGAGCAATACAACATTCTACAGCAAGCCCAGGTACCAAAGACTTGCCTGGATGTTTTTCCTCTGCTTGGGCTCTGAACAGTCTTTCTTCTTCCAGAGAGCCATTTACACCAAATTTCTTTCCTAGCTTCTCAACTTCTAGACTTTTGTGTGTGTGTGCTTGTTTGTTGGGTTTTTTTTTATGATTCCACTCACCACTATCTCATAAATTAGCAACAAACTACTTGTGTGAGAGACATAGCATATTTAGAAGGATGGTCACAGCTTTGGTCACCTAAATTAACCTGCTTAAATTAGCGTACTAGGTGCCATCAAGAGCACTACTTGCTCTCTTACAGGCACAGATAGCAAGTGTTTTCTAGGGGATAATTCAGCACCTATAGGTGAGGATCCCACCCCTAGTTACAGTGAGGGTCCAGAAAATGAAGCTGGGTGCTGAGAACGTATTTTTTACTCCCTTGGGTATCTTAATAATTTAACTTTGTTGTTGTTTGTTGTTTTGTTGTGGGTTTTTTGTTGTTGTTTTGTTCTGGGTTTTTTGGTTTTTTTTTGTTTTGTTTTTAAAAGGTTTTTTTAAAGGCGGGGTTTTTGAGTTTTTTTATAGCTAATAAAAGAGGAAGTTAAGTTTTTAGTTTATACTTGATGGGGGGATGTTGCGGTGCATGTTGCAGTCGAATTTCATCTCAACCCTGTATCATGTATCAGATTCCTGTGTATTGTCCTTCGGTCTTGGTCACTCCCTCCTTACCTGGTATTGGTTATGGCTCACCCTTGCCCCTCCCCATGCTCCTGATATAAAACCTGAAACCTGAATCCCAGGAGGGCACTCTCCAGTGCTCAGCCATGAGCAATAAACATCTATCATCTACCCACGTGAGAGTCACTCTTTCTTCTTCCACGCCGAGCTACGCTTCAGCCTGAGGTTCAGACCCTCAAACCAAGGATATAGACTTTCTATTTGAGTTGGTGATTCCGGACTTCACCATAGGGGGAGTGGGTTGATTTTTATGTACAATAGAGTGATTGTCCTTTATGGAAAAAGGACTATGGCTGCTAGCCTGATACAGTTTTCTGACACTACTAGGACATGATCAGGTGCTGTTTCTGTAGAGCTGAAAGGCATAACTGAGGCAGCCAAACCATAGACTTCTATATAGACTTCTATATAACATGTTCCTAAATAATTAAATATATTTGAGTTAAAGGGGCATTACTCTAGCCTGCAATGTGTGGAATAAAACATTGGTTAGAATTTTGGTGAGGAAAAAAGTAGCATATGTTATCAAATATATAGTGTGACACTAAGATAAAGTAGGAAAATACATGTTACTTAGGTCCTTTGAATCTTTTTCCTCACAATTCTTATGAAAAAAATCATGACATTTTCTCAGACTTATTGCTGAACTTTTATGTCATTGATTTAGTTTTATTATAACTACTTCAAAGCAATAGGGAGTGGTTTATCACTCCTATGTTTTGTTTGGGTTTGTTCTAATTATTACTTGAACATCTAACAGCTAATTTTATTATTTTTATAGTTCATATAATTGTCAGGTACATGATGACATCTGTGTAATATAAACACACAATATGATTTTTAAATGCTTCAGTGTAAACCTTGTCCTTTGTCTTACCTGTTCTGAAAACTCTGAGAGTACATTCTAATTGCTAGGATTAGTAAAAGCAGATTGCCAAAGCAGTGCAAAATTAAAACTGGCACAGATTATAGTGATTTATAGTGTAACTGCCACTTGTAGCTGTCAGGAATAAAAATGTGAGACTCCCACCACCAGTCTCTCCTAGGACATGCAGAAGTAATTCAGTGTTAGCTGCCAAGGAAGAGGCTGCAGCACAGGAGAAGAAAACACTTTGGTGTTCTTCTTGTGACCGCCCACTCACAGGTACCTTTGTTGATGTGGTAAATAAACACGGAGCTCAAGCAACTAGATCTTTACAAGGGAAGCAAATGTCTTTTTTAGTTTGGTTTGGTTTTTTTGGTTATTTGTTTTTTTAATTAAATTCTATTGCCCAGTTAAAATTGTAAAAGCTTCTAGGGATCCTAGAGCCAATTACAAATTCATTGTCCTAAAATTTTGAAGCAGAACAGGTGAATGAGCTTTAAATGATTGTGAATTATTCACTTGTTTGCTCAAAGAACTCTAATATATACACTTTATTAATTAGACATAACACAACTTACTTCTTCTGGGCCATACTACCTTTTTTTCCTAGGTGCACATGTTTGATGATGGAAGGTTCTCTGACATTCCAGTCCTCAGGTATGCAAACACTTTTCCGTATTGTGGAGTGGAAGCACCAATATACAGCAAATAATCAAACTACTAAAGCCCTGATGTTGCTGCAGAGACATTCCAGGGTTTTATGGAAAACAGATCAAGCCACCAGCTGGAGAAGATATCAGACCCCTTTAAAGATTAAGGCTATGGGGCTGTGGTGTTTTGGTTTGGTTTTGGCTTGGTTGGTTTTTTCAATTGTTTTCTCCTAACTAATGAAAACCCTGGAAGAAGAGTAGAATTGGTTTTCATTCATCTAAACCAAGACACCCACTTAAATGTGTACTGTCATTAAGGCCAGGAATGACTCTGGGAAGCACTTGGGGACTGGGATTTGCTTTGCAGATCCAAGTACATAACTGCTTTCTCATTGCAAGGGATAACATTTAATGCCTCAAAATAAGTCACTTTGATAACACAGAGAAATGCTAAGGGAAATATTTCCAGTGAGACAGAACCTTTCTTTGTGCTATTTGGCTCAACACCCAGTGATGCCAGTTTATAATAGTGGAGGACAGCATCAGTTTGTGATGAATATCAGACAGTTAAATTTCTGTACAACCAGCAATTCACCATTTTGCTACACATTGTACAGATATTTATGCTGGGAAAGATAAGTGCAAAATATTTTCTCAAACCTCATTTTTCTCTTTTAATCTAGATCTTCAGTTTGGCTTCCTGATAACTAATAAGTTATGACAAATAAGTTAGAGCATCATGATCTTCATGTACAATGTGACTGAAAAAGGCACTCACAATCTCTTGGGTTGTATATTTTAGAATGTCAATTTAAATGCAGATTTTTAAGTCTCCAGTTAAGCATCCGTGAGGGATGTCTCTCACTTGATTAAAATACCAGTAGTGAAAATATTTTGAATTTAACATATCCTTCCACACAGTGAACAGAGTTAATGGGAGCCCCAGAGAGGATAAAGTTTAATGGATGAATTTTCAGGTAATGCAGTAATTCTCCAAGCAGGTTTACTTCAATGTAGCATAATCACAATGTACTTTCAAAGGAGTTAACGCATTACAGTGAATGACTAAGTAGTTATTTCTTTTGTGATCCAAATTAATATTTACCTGTACAATAACTCTTGACCAAAAAGAGTTCCTGCTGGTGACGAAAAGCCAAAAATTGTAATTTACCACATTGCATCTTGACAGTGTTTTAGGCAGCCCTGAAACTAAAGTCTTTTCACTGATTAAGTGGAGATGTATTATTTGGCTGTATAAGTACAAATGCTGCTCTTTAAAGCTCTGTTCTACAACTTATTGGGAATGGTATTCTTTTTCACAGCACAAATCAATTTAATGAAGTTTAGGCAGGCCAGCAAGGTAACTCAACTGGATAAGATGGATCCCTCTGAAACTTAGGACAGAATCTTCAGTCATGTCTTTGCTGCATTGAATGCATGCCTAAAACCGAAATTATATTAAACAACTTCAATAAGGCAAGTGCATGCTTAGGTACTTCCAGTTTTAAATTATAAAAGATATCCACCTCCACTCCCCCCCTAAAAAAAAGTTTAAAAGAAACTGGAGCTAAATACAGCTTCATTTCAGCAAGCTGTATATCAATTACAAGATCCCAAGAAAAAAACTCTTCAGCAAGACTGAAAATTTATCACTGCTGATTCTTGTTTTAGCAATTGCATTACTCTCTAAAACAACCTTGAAGCCAAATGCCTTTCATAGAGTGGGTTGTCTGATCTGATCTACAAAGCACGGAAAGATGTCGAGCTATTGTGGGTCATATTCCTTTTATTTTTAAGCCTAGTGAAGGGACACTGAAAATAACAAAAGGCTGTTTTAAGTGGGCTGCTAAGAAGCAGAGAGATTTTGCATGACAATTTAGGCATGTCAGAAGCTATAGAGATGTGTTTCACAATAGGAAGGCTTCCTTCCCTTTCCATTTGGCTGTTCACAGTCTCAGCCTTGCTCACTGAAGGACTACTGCCCTTGTATGCTACGGGAACAAGAAGCAGCAGTGATGGATCCAGATTACCATGCAGAGCTAATTATTCAGCCTGCTCCTGGCTCCAGAGAAATGAATTTAAGGCAAGATAGGAGACAGATATCTCTTGACAGATACGGATGCATAACAATGTATGAAGAAATATCACTCAGCATGATGATCAAAAGTGAAGGCATGCCAGCAGCCAAACCTGCTTCCTGAGGCCAGGGGCAGTTCAGTGAGGATGATGAGGGACATAATGAGACACTCTGAGACGCTTACAGAGCTCCTCTCAATGTTTGGCTCCCCAAGTCCTTTTAAACCCATTGTGTTTGCTCAGTGTGGTTCCCCAGTTCTTTATTTCTCTTCATGCTGCAGATGTTGTTATAATGCTACTGGTCTAGAAATAACACAAACCCTCCAGCATTATTAATGTTACTCCAAACAAAGTTCCAGGGACCTCTGGGCTACAGCAAGGACTGTAACAGGCAGCCTCATCTTAGTCCTTCTGGGAATGAGTCATGTATCCAGCCTGGACTCTGTCTCAAGTGACTCAGCAACAAGAGAAATCCTCCCTGACATTAATCATAGGACACCCAGCCTGTCTTTCCTCTCTCACTCTATCTCTGGCCATTTGAGGCAGCTACCTAATATATTTAACCTCCTGCAGGTGTGGTAGAGAATATTTTATTGTTTTTTTCTTTTTAAGTCCACTGAGTTACATCACGGTTACTGAGTTAAGTTACTGAATTATGTCACTGAGGTTGATGATGACCAGAAATGTCATAAATCTCACAAGAGTCAGGGCCACACCCAGCCATCTTAGTTCACATTTTTCTACTTCTTAAATATTTCTATTTTCCAATCTCATCTGAATCATCTAATGATTTTAACTGAAATCACCAAGTACAGTGGATTTAGATGATTAGAAAGCCATCAAGATGCAGTTACTCTACTTTGAAATAAGGGCTCCGTGCAAGTTTGAAATAGTGAAAACCAAAAGAGGAAGTAGTTGTTTAATTGCACCACAGAGAATTATTTCACAGCACAGCATGTTGTGTTTAAACCGTAATAATACAAAGTGTAATAGTAAAGGTCATTTTTTCTCCCCTCAGCTGCATCAATGATTTTCTTTATCAGTGATTGTGGGTGGGTGTGGTGCTTATTATTCTGGAACAAACAAGAGTCTCCACCTTATTCCTAGCCCAGAAATTCCTTAATAACCAGTCGATACCAATGCTGTGTCTCTGTAGACACAGACAATCACAAAGAATAAATCTGACCAGATCATGCTCCAAACTCTCTTTGAAAGTCTATTTTGTATTGAGGGTGGGTGGAAGACTGGATAGCAGAATGAATTCTCCAGATGTTGGGGGAAAAAAATCAGCAATGCTGCTTACAGGTCTTTCATCTGAATGCCAATCATCTTGCCAAAAGTTTGCAGTGGTCACAAATACCACTTCCGTGATCAGTTACAGAAAAGGAACAAAAATACCTTGCAACACCTCAACTGCTTTTTACAAACAGTGCTCAAATCACAGGAGACTTTAGAGAATTTTTTTAAGTCTATTCTCACTTCTTATGAAATTAAGGAATAATTTTATTGAGACTGCTTTTACATGCAACAACCTCCTTTCAACTGCAAGCATCCAAGCTCTTCTATTTGACTAAGGACTTAAGTCCTGCGGACTGAAATGATCTCTACATGGCTTAAAAGATGAGCTGAAAAGGAGGCCCTTTCTCCTTTTCTCTACTGTGACTTTTTAACATTTTTTATTTCTGTAGCACTCGAGTTCTTAACACAAACTAGGAGATGTGTATGTATCTTCTGTGTGGTTTCTGGAATTTCAAAGTTACTTTGTCAGTGGAGCTTGCTGCCAAGGGCAAAGATGAAATGCGTGGCAAACACCACATTCCCAGCAGCCTTCTGGATTTTCCAGACAATGTGCCAAGCACAACAGCTCGTGTAAACTGACTTCTTACTGGATTCAAACTCCAATGAAGTCTTCAAGTTTCAAAACTCCCTGGAAAGTGGGATTGTAACACTTCTCTGAAATGCTCTTTTCCAATACTTTTTAAAAGAAAGGCCTTCATAAAATCACAACACTTGTCTTCATTTTTTAGTGACATTAGCCCACCATTTGTCATTTCCTCAGAAAATGCTGAAAGAGCAGCTCCCAACACTGCAAAAAGGGGACCACAAATGAATTCAAGAAATATTTATTTTTTTAGGAAAACTCCAAGAGTACGGATGGATACTTCGACTACTTCAATCTTCTGCAATTTCTGATTATTCAGGCTGTAAACACAAGATTTCACTGCCAGTGACATCAGTCAAAACGATGAGGTGGCCCAGTTGGAATTCAGGAGATATATTATTATTTTTTCCCCTGATATATCCTTGAAATCTGAGCAAGTCATTTACTTTCACGTGCAGTAAGATGTAAGCATCTGAATTTGGCAGAACTGCTTCTGTTAATACTCCTGTCCAACACAGTAGCTTTTTTAAAAGCCCCTTCAACAGCCACCTAACTCAGCAATTGTCATGGTCTGGTTCAGCAGTGAAGGTGCTGCATCCTTCCTTGCCAGAGGCATCTTTTAAATGACACTAGATCGACCGAGGCACAGGTATCCTCAGGCACAGAGTGATTCACCTCTTTGTGCACACTTAGGTTCAAAGTGATCAGCTTTTAGGTGCACTTTCAAGTGCAGTGATTTGCTCTTTGTGAGGCTGCCTGAGCAGCAGAGCCACATTTGCTACCCTGGGTGATGCAGGAGTAAAAGCAACCAGACAGGGTCTTTCCAGTCTCCAGGAGAGCCTCTTTATCCCACAAAGTCTGGAGGGAAAAGAGCCAAATGGCCCCAGGGAAGAGGGACTATATAGGGTAGCCAGGGGCGGGGGTTCACAACTTGGCCAATGGGGGAAGGAATTGGGAAAGGGACCAATCAGGGAAAGGATCCAAAGAGAACCAATCAGGAGGGGTAAAAACCAGGAACAAGGGGAATAACCAATAGGGTATGAAACATTAACATAGAACTGCAAAGGCTCATGGGTTGAAGTATTTTTGCTCACATTGAGATACCAGGAAATCTCTCAGACTTCCCAAATGGGTGTCACTGTTAACTGAGGCAGCCTAGGGCTTGCACACTTTCCAAGGGAGTGAATCGCCCTCTGTGGATGGTCTAGGGACCACCACAAGCTATTACCTAAGCTTTTGTGCTTTTAACCTGAGCTGTCTGAACTTCTATATCCTAATTGAGCTTTTTATATCCCACATGCTTATTCCTCTTCCCTTGCACTTCAATTGTTTTTGAAGTGTTCCAGTGCCCCAGATCATAGCAGGGTCCAGGGCCCACGTACTGGTTTAGCCCTCAACACAGGCAAACAGCCTCCCTTCCACCTTCCTTGGAATGTAAGGGATTCCTCTGCTGCTCCTAGAGACATGACTAGTCCACACGTGCCTGGCTATCATAGATGGGGTGACCTGAGATCGGTCCTTATCACTTTTGAAAGTGTTCCAGACAGAATACTTTAGATTTGCTGGCGTTTGAAAGCAAGCCAGTGACCCTGTAGACTTTTAAAAGATCCTCAAGTGGAACAACAAGAAAGCAGTGCAAAGCAATCCTTTGAAAGCATTGAGGCATTACTCACCTTAATGTTCTAACTGCCAAAAGGGCCAGCATCACAAATTTGAATTGACTTGGATTTAATTTAGGATAAGAAACAAAAATCACTGAAACTGCTTGGATGTCTGGGGAATTTAGCAGAAACTCAGATGCCCTGGCTTCAGTCAATTTTTCACTATGTCCCTGATTAAATAAAATATTGTTACCAGTTCAGAAATGCTAGACCATTTTGACTCTCTTCCACACACTTGTCTCATTTTGTTTTCCAAAATCTGAAGAAGATTTGGGGTTTCCATGGACACCAAAAGTTTTCCTGCACTGCAGCACATGCTGTAACTTTGATTGTCTACTCAAAGTGTGACTACTGCACGTAGAACAGTTGAGATAGGATGAGACTTCCTGAGATCATCCAGGCAAACCCTGCTGCTCCAGCAGGGAGGCCTACAGCATGCAGCTGGAGGTCATGATCACTCAGATTTTTAATAGCTTCACTGAAGAGATTCTGAATCCTCTCTGGGAAGCTTGTTCCAGTGTTTGACCATCCTCATGGTAAAAATACACTTTCTTGCATTCAGATTGACTTTTCTGAATTTTAATTTCTTCTTATTGCCTGTTGCCCGTTAAAGGGGCATTCCAGAGAAGAGTCTGGCTGCCTCCTCTTCGTCCCCTCCCATCAGATATTTATAGGCATTGAAAAGACGCTCCTATGAACCTTCTTATCTCCAGGTTACTGACAGGCTAATGCTTGTTCTGCTGACATACCAGGGAAAAATCTCTTTCTGTATGTGCTTCATTTTCTGAGGAGTTCAAACACTTCTCTGAATCCCAGGAAAATTTTTTAAACATTTGATAAGTAGGCTTAAAGACAGCAACTGGTCTCAGTGGTATTTGTTAGTCTAGGAAATTCCCCAAAATCTTTGCTGGCACTTTGAATCTTGTTTTTGGTCAGCTCTCCTTTGAGAAAAAAACTGAAATGGCATATGGAGTATAATAAACCTCTCTTTGTGTGTACTCTTATCTATATCCTCATAGTAAAAGGCTCATAAGTTCATTGAAAAAAAATTACATTTTCTAAGTATTCCATGAAATAAATGAAAAATAAAAGATGTTGCCTATAAATATTTTATGTGTCTCTCAACATGGTTGAGATATCAGAATTAGTAAGAAGTGCTGAAAGAAGGGTATTCTGCTTTATTTTAACCACCAGTATATGTTGGAGAGCTACACAACAGATTGCAGATAGCTAGAAATAAAGTGAAGAAATCTACCATAGAGTTTTCTGAATTTGTGGTAAAATCAGTAAACACAGAATTTGTTCCCACAGTCAAAATGCTGTCCCTACGTACAGTGTCATGGATCACTAGATCCAGAAAAAATAACATCCTCTCACTGACTTCATTTAGGACTGGGAATGATTAACTTTGTTGAGAAGTCCAGAACTGAAATAATAAAAAAATATCATCTGCAAGAGTTCAAAGAGAGAACGGGAAAACTTGTTCCAAAAGTCAAAAGGGATCTCATTACCTTTGTCCATACTGGGTATATTTGCTACTCAGAAGTTGGAAAATATGTTCTTCAACTACAGTAAATTGCCTTCCACTCAGTTATAGAATATGATTTCAAAGTAATTGGACTTCAGCCCTGCTTTTGTTACCCATGTGTCTGACTCTCACTGATTTTGTTTACAGAAGGACTGCAATCGTCCTGTCTGTAGAGATGTGGTGTGGTCTCTGCTATTGCCCAACGAGTCTGTGAAACACACAGGTTAACCATTTTACTCTTCAGGTAACTGAACACTTAGTTAAAGCCAAGGTTGTTCCTTAAATTCCTTATATATGAACACTTAGCGACAGCCAGGGCTAAATTTATTCCTCAGCAAAACTGCAAATGAGTTCCATTACAATTATAACCTCAGCATCAGCATAGGTGGAACCCATGAGACCTTCATTGTGTTCGAGGGTGTAGTCTCGGGAAACTGACATGGGAAAGGCTAAGTGACTAAGAACTGAGTGAATAGCAGAGCAGGTAGCAGAGAGAAAAGGTTTAATTGAGTGGCACTGTATTTTATTTTTTAACAAGCAGGAAGAACTACAAATGAAATAGCTGTGCTGTGAAATAAACACAAGCTGGTGAGCAGCAGACTAGTAAAATAATGGCCGCGGATCAAAATATTTTGCTTTTATAAAGGAGAAGCTTTTGTTGTTTTTATCCTGGTGTCAAGTCTTTTATGTGAACATCTACACATTAATTTCCAAACTTTTTTTTTTTTTTTTGATTGAAAAGCCCCAAATATTCCAACACCATCAAAACAAAAAATCGAAACATTCCAATAATATATAATTTGGGGAAAAAAGTTCCAGCTGAAATGTTAGCAAAGCTGACAGCTTTTAAACATGTTTCAACAACAAACAGAAAAGAAAATCAGTTCCAGTACACCTGCTAGTTACAGAAGATAAATGCCAAAAAATCATGCCGATCAACAGTTTAGTCTGTTTTCATCTGCAAAGGATAATTATGACCACCAAGGAGTTTAGAACAGGAGCAAAGAAGCTCAAAACATCTGAAGTTTTTCTACACTTTGATAAAAATTTAAAAAAGAGTATATAGAAGTTCCCTTGAGGTTTTTTTTCACTTAAATTCTTACAACACTCTCACTCTCCTGCTCCTCTTTTTCTTTTTTTAATTCCCATTTCATTTGTCTGCATCCTATGGCCATCCCCAAGTACCACACACTAACTGCTCTGTTGCTGTCCTCTGATCACACTTGTCTCTTCTGCAGTATGTCCAAGAAACTGTCTCCACCGACTGATACAGGAGTGACTCACTTATTGCTCCTCTTCACAAGAGCTGTCAGTGTGAAAATATGTATTTACAAGGCAAATAGGGAGAGCAATGATGCTTCTCCTAGCCCATCAAGAAAATAATTTATCTATTTTCTTTATTTATGGAAAAACATGGTTTATTTTAGCGCCTGTTCTCAGCAAGGTCCAGATTTGTGGTGATGGATGGTATTATGAGAAAACCCAGCATTAGGAAAGGATGAGAAACATCCAGAGTTGTGACTTTAATTAAAGCAAAGCTCAGGCTGAGCATGTGTTTAAGGGCTTTTGTAGAATTTGGGACTGAAAGATGATGGTAGATGCATTAAATATGTGCTTTGGTATCTTCATAGAGATAAGATCATTTTTTAATTAAGTGTAGCTAATTAAAGCAAACAGCAGGGTTGATCTCATTTGCAGCACTGAGACAAAAACAACCAAAGTGCTGTCACACTAAGGCTGTACAACAATACACAGATCTCAGGTGAGCTGCTCCAACATTTTTCCAGACATATTCATAAATCGATCTCCGTGTGTAACTCATGGGGGTCAGGTTTGGAGGGAAGGGGGAGTGCAATGGGCACAATCTCTTAGTTTGCAAGGGGAAGGCAGTCAGCATTAAACAAAGAGGAAATCAGTTGTGCCACAAAATCACTTGTGACACATCCTTTTCCTGTGGGAAAATAAAAAGTGATAAATGCTGCAGTACTGGTCAACACTGTGTCACCTACCAAACCACATGTCATTATATCATTTCCTCAGAGAATCAGACATTTGTATCAATCTGATGTTACCACAAAAAAAATTTGGAAACCTGTAGAAAAAAACAACAAGGAATGTGTTGGCAGAAAGTAAGCATGAGGCTCCAAAACTAAACACTGGGGGGCTTAATCTCTCTACCTCCCTTGCAGTTGTGTCAGATGTGCATGATAAACATCTCAACTCACTGAGATGTTGCATTCTGCATCCATGAAGGAATGTAAAGTCCCAAGTTAATGGAATGGCTGTGTCATGAAAACACCCCAAGGAAATGAATAATTCTTTTTACATCAGAGGAAGGGAGAGAGGAAATCAAAGTATTCCACCAAGCAACAAGCTAGAAAGAGTGAAAACTGAATTAGTATTAGGTCCAGTATTTGAATAAGCAATTTTTTTCTTCTTTAGGATTTCCCATGGAAACAAACCTCACTGCAAGGAAAAAAATTGATAGTCTTGTTTCTACTGGATTTATGCCTCTTTGTTGATTGATTTTTAAACTGAATTATAGCAACATTTCCTTTTATCTCCATATATAACTGGATTATGAAGCTGAGGTAACTTGTTTTCCCTTCTCTTCCCACTCCAGCTGTCCTCCAGCAAAGTAGGAACAAAATCCTCAATTTCTTTGTCTACTTAAACATCTTAAGTATTAAGCTAAAGTAATCTATTTCCCCTACAGTATCTCCCACTACATGCATACGAGCAGTCACAGCCAAGAGAATAGAAATTTATCCAGGACAATATTACAGGTGTTTATAAGTAAATGTTTCTTATCCTCTACAGCCCATTCTTCAGCCAATCTAGCAGAACAGAACTGCTTTTGAAACCTCTGTTTCTGGAAAACTTTTAGGAGGTGATATCACACTCTGGTCAAGTGATTCCCTAAGCTTCGATTTCACCAAAATTAACATTAAAATAGTGACTACATAAATAGATGTGATGTCATAATGCAAGTGCACAAAGTGAAAAGAAAAAAACTAAACAAGGTTTTCTTTGGCTTTTGAATCTTAGAAGTTCCACAGCCTTAACATTTATTTAAAGTAATTATGAATATTTAAAATATATAATCATATATTGTTTAACAAAATATGATCATATTTTAAGTGTATATACTTATATATGTATACAAGGAAATGCAGTTTATATATTTACACACATTCAGTTATACACCACTGAATGATAATATCTGGTTTTATTATTTTTTATGCAGCTGGAATAATTGCTATTCAAACCTATTAATATCCAGCTATGATCTATAACATTTCTCCAGGAAAAACTGTGGCCCAAAAAAAAAAATCAACTTAATCTTTGCTACTGTCACCTGCTTTAACAGAAGTGCTGTTAATTGCAAATTGGGGGTTCCACTATTAAGATTTCAATAATTGTCATTTCACTCTGAAAGTAAGTAAAAGCTCTTCTTTGTAAAAGCAGCTTAAGTGACAATTGTTCATCTTTACACATAGCAAAGATATCTGCATTACACGAAGAAGTTTTTTATTGCAGGCAAAAAGCCTTCTGCAGACAGCTTTTTACTTTAGCCTTGTGAAGAAAACACAAGTTGGTGACTATAAGGATGAGCATTCATTATTGAAGTGGTTTAGGGGCAAGCTGCACTGCTCAGACATCTACGAAGATAAAACCATCTTTGCTCTGGAGAATATGCAATTATCAGTCTTAAATGAGATTGATGAAAAGGCCCTGATGGATATTAGACCAGGATGCATGAGCAGGAAAGGGCAGATCTGGGCTTGACGTTTCATGCATCTATCAGAATACACCGCAGCTATTTAATATTGTGAAAGAAAAACTGGAAGAAGTTGGATATTTCACTGTGTACTAATCTGGACTATCTTCTTTTCTGCTTAGTTGGCTGGTGACTTTTTTTTCTTCCAATGTTGAAATGATTAGACAAAATACAGTTTCCAAACATCTGAAACAAAAGCCAAGCAAGGAAATGGATAAAATCACTAAACTGCCTGGGAAGGTTACATGAAGAAATCTAAATTTAGAGCAGGTAGAATCCCATGCACCGCTTGAGTCTTGCTCAAGATCACTTTTCAGGGCTTCAGTGTAAGTAACATACACAAGTTTCACTTTTCTCCACGTAGATTGTCTCAAGTGCTGTGAGTGAATGCCTTTATCTCAGAAATTCAGTTCTACCTCTGTGAAATGTTTTTAGTCCTTTCAGGGGTCAGAGGTAGGAAAGCGGAGAAAGACCAATAAAATCCATAAATTGGGCCAAATTTCTGCAGGCTACCTATGGCATGCAATGCAGAATTTGTCCTAATTACTTGTAGTGACTTCTAGTATTTCCCATAAGAAGGTAACTTCCAAATTTTAATCTTAGTACAGCATAAAGAAAATATCCTATAAATCAGTGAAGTGGTTATGGTTATAAGTGACAACTTTTATAATCTTATATGGATCAGTGAGTACTATAGTATTAATTTTTTTCTTAATTTGAAGCAGATATCTTGTTCTATGTTTGATGAGGTGCATTCAAATGAACATAAAATAAGATTATATAGTTGAAGTGACAAGACTAATAAATTTTAAGAGCCATTTCCTTCAGCACAATGTTGTTCTGACTGCACTGTGGGTTATGGGGAATAAAACCAAATCTGTAAAGCAGACCAGCTCTGAATAGGATGAGTAGGCAGGTGTCTCAAAATCTTTTCCATCCATTTTTTACTTCTAAGTGAGAAATATTGACAAATATCATCAGTAAAATTTCTTACAGCTTTAATCCAGGAGAAACATCTTTAGTTTTTCTCTCCAGTTAAACTCATCTTTTCAATTAACCACATATGCAATGGGATTCAGGCTTGCATTTAAAGTAAACCATATGCTTGTTTTGTCCAAATATATTTCTTATTTTTTAACAAATATTTTGTTAAGAATACATGTTTTGTCCAAACCTATTGTTTAAGAAAGATTGTAATTTCATAGGAAAATGGAAAGACCTTTATTCATTCAATAGATCTTAGATTAAGAGAATGGAGGCCAGATCCAGAGAGGCATTTAGGCACCAAAACAGGAAATAGAATAGAATAGAATAGAATAGAATAGAATAGAATAGAATAGATTGACCACTTGTAATATTTCAGTGGTCTAGGCCTTTAAAGTCTAAGTAATATCTGCCTGAAAATGAAATTCCCCAAAATTAATACCCCAAACCATTGTTAAATCAATTCTGTGGATATTTTTTAAGCATTTTAAGATAACATGCAGGCAAAGCAAAGCTGATAAGGCTGAATGTTTAACTCATTAATTTTTACATTTTTTTACTGTTTGCTTCTAAGTATATTTAACAAAGCAGAAACATCCATCATTAATTACTATGTTTAAAGCTTTTCCCTGAATGATCAAGAGTTAAAATGAGTTTCTAGTTGCCCTTTTTCGTTACATTTCTAATAGAAATTGTACAGTTATGTACACATGTCTGTCCTTCCTGCAAAAGAAATACTACCCAAGAACATACTGTCCCTGAGAAAGAAGAAAAATAAAACAAAAATTCTGCAGATTAATATACAGCAGCATTTGTGATGCTGAAGCTAAAGGGATGCTGTTCAGTTCATTAGGCCACAAGATTGATTTACCTTTAAAGATATTTCATATTATAGCTCTTCACTTCCAGACTCCCAAACGTGGTTCTTTTGAAAATCAGTCTTCATTGACAAATGTTTTTGACAAAGTAATAACAAATGAGGCAGGGAATGGCTCCAAGGGGTGTGCTTACTCCTGTCTTCTCAGAACACCCAAAGGCATTCTTAAGACCTGCTTCATTGTCTGTGCTGACAGTAAATGTGCAGCCCAGCTCCCTGTTGCAGCCTGGGAAGCATCTTCCAGAGCACTCAAGACCCATATTTAAAGCCATGACTGTTGGTTTAGTGCAGCTTGTGGAAACATAAAATCCTGCCAAGCACTTCTGGTCAGGCCAATAACGAGGTACCTGTTTGCGTGAGAAGTTCCACGAGGTTCCTGGGACCTCTTTTTAAATATACAGCAGATTTAACCAAACAATTTATGAGGGCCAATGAGGGCAGGAAAAAAAAACATTCAAGGGCATGAATGACAACTGTATAACTCATTCCCATTTACTTTCTGTCGAAATTAGGCATTTAAATGACATCTGAGGCTCTGAAAATTTCCACCTGCTAATTTTAAAGCACAGGATGGTAGAATGTTGTAATAAATTAGAGAGCATGTCATTCTGAACAAAAGACATCTTTGGACTATGAATCTGCTGCAGGCTCATCAAAGACAAATGTCACTGGAAATGCATTCATTAAGTTAGTGCATACATTTAATTCCTTTATGGTGTAAAAGCTGTGGTTTCTGCTGATTGTTAAAAAAATTAAGAAATTTATCCCCTAAAGCCATAGAGAAAAAACATAGAACAGTAACTTCATGTGCATTAAGGCATAAAGGGGCATAATTTCAGCTGCTAGCGAAGACATCTGGACCTTTTAAAAGAGATTCCACAATAGGCTGTTGCATTTTAGGACACAGCAAAGATTTTTCCCATGATCACAGGCTTGCTTACGTCATCTCTTTTTCCCCATATAGCAGGGCTGACTTAGGCTAACCATTGCAAAGCCATCTGTGAGGGTTAGCATGTTACATCCAAATGTGCTCTCTTTGCATCATCTGATGTGTTTTGCTAAAATCACACGACAGCATGATGAATTTTACCCACCTGTGGTAAGAACTGGAATATTTGTACTTGATGGAAGCTAAAATGGCAGCTGGGATCCTGTTCATCTCAACACTTACAAACCTGCACTTTGCTTTTTTTAAAAATTAAAGCATTTGTAAAAGTTGAAGTTTTATACATAATAATATTGAAGGCAAAAATTAAGCTTCAGAGAATAATAAAGCTGAGAGCAAAGTCTGGAACATGACTTTTAACTCAAAGGTGCTGTGCTTAGTTTTCAGGATATAATATGTTAGAAGAATTAATGTGACATTACACCGACATGATCTAATTTTCTCTGGCTCCATGGAAAGAAGTGAGGATAAGTGTAATTGCTTTTGTGCTGAATTTTCTAGCAGCTGTGTCGCATCAAACTGCTGAGGCCAAGTGTTTCAAGCCCTGCACAAAAGCACAGTCCTGAAAAGGTATGGCAGGGGTGACTCCTGTCTGGTCTTGCACTTCTGCAGGCAGTAATAAAAATGCAGCTTTGAACACAACCTGGGGACACCATTCTCTCTGTTGGAATGCTGTCTCCTGATTTGAGAGATTTGCAAGTGATCAAATGGTCAATAGCACAGAACCTGAACTTCATAAATTAGAGTGACAGAAAAATATTTTGCAGGAGTACAAGTATGTTTTGCTACAAATGCAAGGCAGTAATAAGGAAAGAATAACCTGAACCATGGTTGCAGGATACCAAAATCCGAACTGATACACAGTTCACTGAAAAGACCTCAGAAACAGTTGAGACCATCAACTGATTATGAAACAGCTGTCAGAAAATCAATAAAAACATAGAGTTTGGCATCATTTGGAAAAGTACTGAGAACAAGACAAAGAACATTATTTTGTTACTGTCAGAAGCTTTGTTTGCCCATATCTTGAGTCCTGTGATAGGTTCTGATCCCTGCAACTCAAGAAGGATGAAGTACAGTTAGAGAAGGTATGGAGGAGGGTAGCTAAGATGGTCATGGTGATGGAGAAGCTGTTTTATGAGAAGATGCTAAAAAGGACAGAAGTCTTCTACAGGGTGATGAAAGATAAAGATTTACAAAATAATTAAAGCAGTGAATAAAGTGAATGAAGTGCTATTCACTGTACCACAATACAGGAACTAGAGGTTACCCATCAAAACTATCTAGAAATCAATTTTAAAATACCTCCAAGCTTGGTGACTCAAACACTTCCCTGCACTGCCTTTTCCATTGCTTGATAAGCTGCAGTGAAGGAACTGAAAAGGACTCCTCATATGCAGTCATAGCAGCAGTATTGCAGGTTACCATGGGAATATTGTCCCCATGTAAGTTACTGCAGACTTAGGGTGAAGTATCACTGTGCCTTATAGGAACTGACTGATTTAAAACCGACTCAGGGTTTTGGAATGTATGCAGAAAAGCTACACAACCTATCAAGAGGAGACAGGAGACACTCCACCAAGAATGTGGCAGACAAGCTGTTAGTTTCAAGCATCCCAGCTCCAGCAATCAACTAGCAATCAACTTCCTAACTAAATCAGCAGGCTGTAGATCAAAAGAACTGTAATGTGTTTTAAAGCATTTCAGAAGAAGGAATGGAAGGTCAATTACCAGAATTGATGCCAAGCTGACAGGCAGAGTCTGTGGAGGGAACATAAGGATAATCAGCCTTCTTGGATCCAGGAAATATTAAGACTTGGGAAAAAGGGGCACACACATTTTGGGTTTACTGATTTTGTGATATACTTTTCTTGGAAACATTTTATTCTAAGAAAATAGTAGATGGTTTTTAGAAGAGAGCTTGATCACTGTGTGAGTTACTGTTATTGCTATCACTGCTATTGTTATCATGTGGACAATGAGTGGCAGGACCTTTCCTTGCTGAGAAACTCTCAGGATATCCTGGAGAGTAAAGGATAGATCAAATTTGAGGGTAGGAGATGAACCAGGTCCCATGCAGAAGCAGGTGATGGTGAGAAGCCAAAAGCAGTAGAAGGGAGAAGGCTGCACTCTTCCTGAAGTGAAGGTGGCTACAGATGCTTTTCAGCTGGCACAGCTGATAGACAGCTTTGAAAATAAGGTGTGTTGCTAATTAATTGACTTTACCCACAACTCTGACTTAAAATGACCAGTCTGTGTTAGAAATAGTTCCTAGCCATGAGGACTGCAGAGAATGCAGGTATGGCAGCTGGTAAGAAAAAGGGATAGACACCCATCTTACACATGGAGAATGCAGACACGGGATGATAAAAGACTTGTCTGAAATAGCAAAGGTGTCTGGGTGTGTACTAAACACTGATCCCTAGATTTCTGAATTCTTATCTGAACCCTCAAGCCCAGGACCTCTTTCCCACTTGCACTAATACTGTCATATTAGGAAGGCCCATACCCAGCTGGAAAAGTTAATAGATTGCATTAGAATGACTCCATATAATCAATCAGGTGCAAGGGAGAATCTGGAAAAATAATCTTGCTTTCCATTCCTTCTGCTCCTCTTCTTGTTTCCCTAGCAGGCAATTTCTTCCTTTGGATGGAGTATCTTTTTACAGAAGAAGCTTACAATAAGCTTACAATAATCTTTCCGTGCCTTGCCCAGCCATGACACACACACAGCTTTTTTTATATTACCACAAGAACTAAATGAAAGAGTAGAAGAAAAAATAGCTACCAATATTCATTGATAGTTTTAATGAAATTCACTTCAGTAATGTTTGTGTCTGTTCTTGGTTTTGTGTTACAGGAAGACTTAAGCCAGACAGATTACTGACATGGAGGGGAGGGTGTGTGTGTGTGTGTGTGTGTGTGTGTAAAGCAGGGGGAAAAGAGTAAGACTGACAGACAGAAGATATATCTTCAAAGCAGGAAAATCAAATAGAACCTACTGGGTAGATGGACAGGGTACCCAGATGGATAGGATACTCAAATCAGCCTTCTTTCAACAATTGTGACAGTAATCTCTCTGGTAGACTTCCCATAGTTTCCCTTCAGGTTTTTTCATGTTTTATTCATATGCATTCAACAGTCACATTTAGTCTATTTAACATAATAGGTGATGGAGGAGAAATTTTGGGGAAAATCCCAAACTTCTAGGCCCACTGAGTGTCCCCGTCACATTTAGAATGAGACAATGGAAGCAAAAGAGCATCTTTAAGAGTCATAAAACACAAATTGCCAACTTTAAATGACCAATTACAACGCAGTCTGTATTTAAAGCACTTCTGTTAATCACAAGCTTGAAAGATAAAATCTAAAAAATGCACTTATCTAAAAATGAATACTAGGAAGCTACAATTTGCTCATAGATATTTCATGATCTAAGAAAAACACTGCAGATAAATTGTTTGCTGTGAATTATTCACTTGGATCTCAAATTGCTAAGCGTTCAAGCAAGTACAATGAAAACCTATGACTCCTTGTCATTGGATTTGCTCTTTGGGAGCTGCATCAAACTCACTCTCTTTAGCAAAACAGGCTTTGTGTGACAGCAGCATAACAGCAACAAAAGGATTTTCTTGCCTTTCCCTCAAGATTTTAAATTAGCTTCCAACAAATTCGTATTATAACTCTATCTTTCACATGCAGACCCTGATCCAGAAGATTTCAACTTCCTTGCCTGCAGTTTAGCAAGGCTGAAGAAAGATCTTAAAAACCAGGAGAAAGAATGTATGGTGAAGGGCACGCTTCTCTTCCCTGCTGAACTGGCATATTAACATGTTTTGTAGCTGATTTGAACTTTACATTCCAAAGGCAAATATTTTTGTCAGCTAACCTAAGCACAGCTGAGGTCTGACAAAGGCCGTGTTATTGCTGCCCTTTAATCTGCAGCAGCTTAAGAGCCCACCAGTCCTTCCTCCTCACAGAATAACCACTGGCCATTGCAAAAAGAAATGGTTAAGTAAGGACCTTTCAGAAAAAAAAAAACAAACAACATAGGCAAGCAAAACAAAAGACTATAGAAAATAACCTTTCTACTGCAAAGTAATTGCAGAGGATCAGTTACCAAAAAGAACAAAAAGAGGTTACTACGATACATTCATTCCAAAAAAAAGTCTACAATTTGAATCTTCTTTCCCACTTGAGCCATCCAGAAAAAAATAGTTACAGTTTTCAGCTTAAGAAGCCTGGCCTCCTCTCCTGCCTGTTATATATGAATACACCTGCACAAGGCAGTATTTTTCCCCTCCCAGCTCTCTCTATTATGATCAATAATGAACTTATATTTCATTGCCATATCCTTGCCAATCTCCTTCAGCATTTTTGAAAAGGGATTATTTCAGTTGCAGAGCGCTTAGAATAGTACTTATATTTTTGTTTTGTCCTGCTTCGGTCAGTAGTCTTGAGATGGATGACTCAAACATAAAGCAGGTACCATAAAAGTACAGCTGATGCACTATAAATCCTCACACCTAACTGTGAATAATAGAGATAGGTGTTTTAGCCAGTGATCATACGAGGGATGTTGGTGAGGAGGAAGAAAAAGAGATCCAAGAAACCATAGTGAAGAATAAATTGTCCTGACAAAAGTGGCAATATATATATAAAAATGTTAACTATCTGCATAAGATAAATGGTGGGTCAACAGCAGAGAATGCAATTTGCCATAGTGAAAAACAGTGCTTTCCTACCAGGGAGGAAGACAACAGTGTCTTTGGCTGAAACAAAAGTACAGAAAGTACCAGAAAGCATTACTTTTTTGGACTATTTCCCCAGATAAGTAGCTTATTTACTTTTTCCAACCCTCTACCACATGACAGGGAGGCTAAAGGAATAAAAGCATTTAGTGAGTGCGCCCTTCCAACTGTCAGATGCAAGTCTCTGGATGCATCACAAAGTGTGAAGTGTCATAGCCTAGCCTGCATATGGAATCTTCTCAGGCTCTTTCATCCCAAGATGCAGAAAAGACTTCCATTGGCAAATGAGCCTTTGGGTCGGGTCATACAGACATTTTCAGAAGCCCTGAGGTATATCACGTAATAAGCAAAGCAGCAAGCATGTAAGTTTATCTTCTGTTTGAGAAATTCAGCCCAAGATAAAACTAAATGTCGTGGATCACCTCAAGTTTAAGAAAAAAAGTGACTTAGGGTGGTTTCTAAAGGTCTGAAGAAGAGGTCTGAATGAGTGACCTCCACATGCCAATGAAAAGAATACTGGACTATTTTAATGATTGTCTGCACAGAGGAAAGTGAAACAGTTCCTGCCTCCTACACATCCTCTCGTGTATATCCATACAATGGAAAAGGGGAAAATGTTACTGCCCCAGAGCATGCAGATATCCCTTCAGAAAGTTGCCAAATAGCACTTCAGCAAAGCATGTAATGGTAACTTAGAGAAGCTACCATGAAACTAGATAACCTTTCAAATCCATTTATCAAAGTGGTTACATTTCTCATTTTAAGGCAAGTGACACATAATAAATATAGATCAAAGGAAGCCTGTCAGTATATAAAAAGTTGTATTAAATAAAAAATTGATTCACAAAATAGCATTATATATTTTATGGCCTCTTCAAAGCTCCTATTTAAAAACTGAGCTTTGTTTTCTACATTGAACTTTAACAGCTATCATACCACATAAATAAAATGTTTGGGGAAAATATCTTCACATATTAAAGATCTGTAGTGACTAGGGATGCTTCCAACCACAGTCCAGAAGCAGGATGTAAATCCTTTCAGATTCCAAGGACACCTAAAATGAGATTTCATTTGGGAAACACAAAGAAATGCTTTGGTTAAGAAAATTCATGCTAGAAACCAGATTCAGTAAATGCCTTCAGCCATTCTGCTGAGCATACACAGACATTTTGTATTTCCTTTTTCTGAGGTGCAAGAGAGCAATGCATCTTCCCATGAGACAAGAGGCATTCCTGGAGCTTCAGATCGTGTGGCTGGGAAAAGCCACAGCCCTGGGCTTTGGATGCAGATTGTGCCGCTTGGCAGGACAGTGTTTCACACCAGCTCTGACAGGTAACCAGCGCCTTGGCAGCAACACGGTGTCCCTGTTTCTTCTCCATTTTATGATATAAGCCCATGACTCCACAGGTGGTCTCCTTCACAGCTGCCCTTGGTAGGTTTATCAGGGGAAAATGTCAGAGACAAGCCCCGTCAAAGAGAGACAAAAGCCCTTGCTGTGGGGAGGAGTGAGGGAGAAATCACACGGACGAAGCTCTTGCTGAGTGGCCAAGACTGGACAGATGTGTGGATGCAGTCTTCGCCTTCCCCAGCTGGTTCTAGCCAACCTGGCTCCCTCGTGCACAACAGTTTTCGTCTTGAACCTGACAGCAAATATGGATTTTCTACAGAGCTGAAGTCTAAAATTTGGCCATCATTGCAGATTTTATAATGTACCTTGTCATTTGTGGCTACTTGATCCCTTCCATTCTTATAGGAAGAATTGAAATGTTACCTTGAAATTGCAGAAGATGAAGGAGAAATGTTCCATCCCCTAATATCTTAGGGATGTTCGACTGTAAAATTTGTACACAGTTTGTTTGAAAGCTATCCTTATTTTAATAGAAATTTTTAAATGGCAAGTGTCACTTTTTCACTTATTTTTCCAGAATAATTCACTCCTTGGAACTATTACAGAGAAAATTTTAAATGTTCTATCCATTCCAAAGCATATGCCTGAAGTTCTCTTAGAGTTTGCTTGTAATATATGGAGTGAAAACCCAGCTCCTGGAACCTAGGTTTGGAAACAACAAATATTAAAACTCAACAGAAAACTGTGTGAAAATTCTATAGCTTGTGCTATATAAAGTACTTTATAGAAAAACATCATTTCTACAGATTGTCCTTAATCTGAAAGGCTTAGTCAGGGAAACATGTTTTAGACATAGAAAATACTAATAAAGCAAAGCCAGGAAACAGGAGAAAATGTGCATGTATAGGCAAGGAAAAATCACAGTTTGTTTCCTGTAATGCCACGAGAAAAACAGGGAAAGAAATTACATTCCTTTGGGGTTAGTTACTGAGTCCCTGTGCTGGGAACACTGCATAAAACAATGTTAATTTGTCTGTGGTCTCTGCTGAGGTTTGCAGGTTTGAAGAGAAGCTAGGGCCATGAGAGTTTAAACACATTTTTTCCTCTCTTCTAATATCTAACCTATACCTGCCCTCTTTCAGTTTAAAGACGTACATGCCCTCATAAAAAGGGCTTCTCCAGCTCTCTCGTAAGCTCCCTTTAGGTACTGGAAGGTCTCCCTGAAGCCTTCTCTTCTCCAGGCTGAACAATCCCAGCTCTCTCAGTCTGTCTTCACAGCAGGGGTGCCCCAGCCCTCCAACCATGTCCATGCCCTCCTTTCATTGGAACCTGCAGGGAGATCCCATGTGGTGTCAGCCCTGGTATCACCTGCCTTTCTGGCCTTGCCTTTAATTAAAAGTGCAGCAAGTTCTCATGAGAGCATCCTGTGGGAACAGAGGGGTTTTTTTCTTGTAAGGAAATTAGATGCTCGCTTGAATGACCAAAAGGGAGAGCTTCTGTCTCTCCTGTTCTGCTCTGTGCAGTGCTGTGGGAAAATCAATCCAGGCTCCATCAGATGCTCCACAAACGTAGAGTGACAGGAATCTGAAGGGACATAAGATTTACTGGCCATCTATACTCTTATTATTATTTTTTCTTATTAAAGCAGTTGTCCTATCAAGACATCTGTTTTTTCTGTTGAGGTTCAGATCGGATCCTGCACCATCCATCTTTTCTCTCACCTCTCCACCCCCGTGTAAAACAGCTTCCAGATGAACACAGTCTAGTATCGTCTCATTTAAAAGGGCATGAAAATCACTATGCCACTCCCCAAAAATATCTCCAAGCATTTCTCATAGTGATGACTCCTCCAAAATTAACACTCCAACATTGCATTAAGGATGGGAGCTTGAGCTAACTGCCACCTCCATCCACTCTGACAGGAAGGCAATGCAGAATCTGTCTTTTCGAAGAAGGCACAGGCAGTTTACCGACAGGATAACAGAACAAAGCTTCCATCTGCATCCCATTACAGGTTCTGTGCTGACATCTATAAATTAACTCTTTCTGCTTCCTTCAGTTGGAACTGCTCTTTTAAGGACAGAAGTAAAATATATATGACTCCCAAATAAAGGGCATTGTATCATTTTACATAATGAATCATGGACAGGGAATACTATGTTTTCTATGATGCTCACTAGTAAAATAAGCAATCATTTCTAACATCAGCAGATTAAATCCAGTTCGTAGCTTCTTAGAAAGTGAACCTCAGTACCACCAAACCCAACAGTTGGGATCACTGCTAGCTAGCAAGGCCATAGCTGGGTTTACCCTTTTCTGTATACATTTTTTTTTTCTTAGAGCAACTGTGATTTTAATTAAGGCTGATTGTTCATTATCCCAATTCTTCTTAATTTTGCTAAATTTTAGGCACTGGTTAATAATCATAAAGAGGACAATAATAAGTCTGGTACAGCCTAATTTAGAAGTGATTGACCTTGCATTTTTAATCTACTCTCATTAATAATGATCTTGAGCAGGTAAAGCCAACTTATGATGGTCAAAACTCTGCACAGCTACTTCAATTACACAGCTGCCTGATTCAGAGTCCTGACAAGGTATGTTTAATATTACTAGCCCTAGGCTACAAAAGTAGCTAATTACAGAATTGCCAATAGATTACAGATGTTTCATGCCTCCAATGATTCATCTTTTTTTTTTTTTTTTTAATTAAATAGAGTTTTAATTCAGATTCTATTCTTGTGATGCTGAATTCCAGTATTCATTACCCTTGTGATATCAGATGGGTTATGGAGTAAAAATCCTCTAACTGTAGGCAATTGAAACAGTTACCCATTGATGGCAGTGTGGAATATTACAGAGAACATTCAGCTCAGCTCCAAACCTGCAGTTTACTAAGGTAATGCTTCAAACACTGTGCTTCAAATACGTTCATCAACCATGCGAGGTTCAATAACAGAAAATTAAATTCAAAATTTAATATATTAAAGAAATAGTTAGGTAGAACAGGGACAGGCTCCAGAGAAAAGGAAAAAATAATCTGTTTACTGGTACTCAGAGAACATTCCCATATTTTCTCCTATTTCCTCTCCCTACTTCCATAGGAAACCTTATTTCCCGCTCAGATGTTCAGACTATGATGCACTGGGATTTTACACCATTACACAATCTGGTGGATCTATCAAACCTCTTCCAAATGCAGGCAGGCTTCCCCTACCAATTTTAGTCTCTGCAATACAGACAGGAAAATTTAATACCAGGCTGAAAGACATAAGTAATGTCAACATTTCTAAGATGAACTGCTTATGTTAAACTCATTACCAAGAGAAATTGGTGTAGGCACTGACATTAACCACTCTAAAACCACATTCAATCTTCTGGGAGAAAAACCTGTATATAGTGATCAGTTTTTAGAAATAGGTACATACTGAAAAGCAAAACTGTTTTTTTATTAGCATGGCAAATGTAGCCAGCAAGATTCTGGATGGAAAAGCGCAGCAGCATCTGGGAATTTGAAGAGCTGAGATACGAGTGACTAGAACAGTGAATACCTGCCCATTCCTTTCTCAGGTGACTTGGTTATGAACACGTCTATTCTGGTGAATATGAATTATTTATGCTTCATCCATAGTTTGTTATAGCAATTGTTAAGTAAGCAGACAGTTGTGAAAGGTTTAAATTCACAGAAAAGGAACATGACTAATCCTCATAGGAAAGCCAGGTTTGAGGATGTCAGGCTGATTGTGCACCCACTGAAATAGGATTAAAGCAAGCAGAAATCTGCATGCAGATTCAGCTGCAGAAATATGTTCTAATACATCTCTGCATAATCTACATGTACATGCATGCAAACAGACAGGCTTACCTGCAGAGATAAGACCTATAATTACAATGATGGCTTCATCTGATTTTACAAGCAATAGAGATAACCTTTGACTATCCAGGCACTGCTGTGTGATAAATATGGACATAACACATTGAGAGTACACACACCCTTACATAGCTCCAGAAGGCCATTCCTGCTTTATAACATTCTATTTGGTATCTAACCTCTTTATGTCTGTTAGATCAAGTCAACCTAAACCCATGAAAAACTTATCTATAGATCTTAAAGCACTTTATAAAGATGGATAAGTACTATTTCAGCTCAGCAGGTGTGTAGAAGATAGGCCTAAACTCATGCAGGGGACTTCAAGTCATTAATCACATGCAACTAATCATGCAACCCTTCATGCAATAACCCTGAGAACGAATCATAGAATCATAAAATCATTTTGGTTGGGAAACACCTCTCTAATCATCTAGTCCAACCATTAACTTAATACTGCAAAATCCTACTACTTAACCATGTCGTCAAGTGCCACATTTACATGTCTTTTACACACCTCCAGGGATGGTGATTCCACCACTTCCCTGGACAGCCTGTTCCAATGCTTGTCGACCCTTTCAGTAAGGAAACTTTTCCTAATACCTAACCTCAATGCTGCTGGCACAACTTGAGCCATTTCCTCTTCTCCTACTGCTTGTTTCCTTGAGAGAAGAGACCAACCCCCACCTGGCCACAGCCAGAAAGCTGTAGAGAGCAATAAGGTCTCTCCTGAGCCACCTTTTCTCCGGGCTTAACACCCCCAGCTCCCTCAGCTGCTCCTCACAGGACTTGTGCTCCAGCCCCTTCACCAGCTCCGCTGTCCTTCTCTGGACACGCTCCAGCACCTCCACGTATTTCTTGCAGTGAAGGGCCCAAAACTGGACACAGCACTCTGGGACAATCAGTTCCCTGGTCCTGCTGGCCACATCCCGGCTGATACATGCCAAGATGACTTTGGCATGCTCCTGAAATCCCATTTAGCTTCTCTTCGTGTTGCACTCTCTGCACGCAGGATCTTCACTTCGGGAAGAGACCACTAGAGGTCAGGCGGGATATAATCATGGCCACAATGAGAAGGGAGATTGTTCAATGCCATTAGCAAGAGAAATGAGGGCCAGAGTGACGCTTAAAAAAAAAAAAAAAAAAAGCCTACTTTTTCATGTCAGGAAGCAAAACTGTGCTCTTGAAAACTGATATATTTCAAGACATATCACATGCACTGGTATGAAATTATCAGAGACAAAATAGTTTTATTCGATAGAAAACAGGTGTGCAGGTAAATATGGGCATTTTATACAAATTGAAGTTGTTCACAGTAAACACAGTTGCTGAACAAACATTCAGAAAGTGCTCAAATCTACCCAAAGTTTACTTGTTTACTGTATCTTCAGCTGCCACCTGAAACGGGTTTTCCACATTGATTTCATTATACAAAGATGTTTCTGGGCAGGATAGTATGTAGAAAAACACTATAACACACTTCTTTTCTCCTCTAAATGAGAAATTCAGTCCCAGTCCTAGCATACATGTAGAATATCGTACTCAAATGAGCACAACTGTTCAGCAGCTTCTTCCCTGAATCTCCCACTCAGTTGCCACTGGTGACCTCCTCAGGGACATCTATTCCTTCAGTGGAAATGGATGAGTCAAGCTCACGGGTTCATGGGTGTCCACTCCCTGTCACAAAACCGGTGGCACCACTCAGTGGGGAGCTGATCTGCAGCTGCCACGGCCTCATAGGTTTTCCTGGCCACAGGAAAAGTGCTACATCTGATGAAAATATCCCTCCCCTCTGATATAGATTCTCATACTCTCCCCTGCACCCTTTACAGGGCTGTAAGCCCAAAGGCTAGGTGGCATTTCGCACTTCAGAGTATGGTTCAGAGAATTTCCTCAAACAATTCATGTTTCTTTTTCCCCTGTGCCACTTCAGTACCTGGTGCACTCATCATCCTGCCTGATTTCCATCTGAGTGCTCTAACAGCCCTTCTATATTTCCTGGAAGCTTATTTCCCAGGAAGCACTTAAAATAATTCCACCAACACTGACAATAAGATAGGCTGAGTTATCAAAAAGAAGGCTACAATCGCTTTGGTTTGTTTACTCACTTGCAAATAGCCATATTTATTTTATAAGCTACCATACCCTCAGTGAACAGAAAAAATGATTGAAAACTCAGTGACATTTACTAAGCTTCACATCTAACTGTATCTCCTACATTCCTGATTCAGTATAGATCTGTAAATCTATATTTAGTGATACCTGTCTCTGATAGCTCTGTCAAAAACAGCACATCCAGCAGAAATATCACTTAATTCACGTCAGCCAAAATCTGTACAGGTACTTGCCATCTCCTAGACTGTGAGGTAGTGTATAAGTCCTTAACAGTATTAGGCAAAAACAGAAACACAAAAAAATTTCTCCTACTTGTCACAATATGATGGGAAATTAAAAAAAAGGGGAAAACAGGCAAACATATGTTACTCATTAAAAAAAAAAATCTGCTAATCTTTTAATACTTACTGATTTCTGACAGCTCATGTCATCTTTGACAGATATTAAAAAGTAAGTCCTACATCTTCTATTTAGCTGCTTCAGTGTCAGAACTGACATTTACACAAAGTAGGAAGAGCTGGGAACCCTTCTGTTCTAATTTATGTCTGAATAGACACACAAAAATTAATGTCTAATTGCTGCCTGTAACAGTGGAAACTTGTTTCTGAAACTGTGGCTATAGTGACTTGATTATTTGCCTCTTATCACTATGAACAGGGTCTACAGAGGCAAACTGATAAGTGTTACTGAAGTCCGCTCTGGTTCCTGTGTCCCCATACATTACATATTTGTGACATTGCTCTTTTAATGTTTCTAAACACCATGCATAGCCAAAATCCATGTATACTTCAGTTTCCTTAGAGTCAAATAAAAAAGCACCCCTCAAAAAAAAAAACCCCAAACAAACAAACAAAATCCCCAAACAAATGAAACAGAGGGCCAACTGTTCATCAGTTTCCACTAAGAGGAACAAGGAAATACACAGACATAGGAAAGGTCATTGCTTTTCTCTTGTTTGTATTTTAGCTCTATTGTTAGGTGCTAAATTTCACATTGCATAGCAGCTGGAAATTGGAGAGTAACACCTGGTGGACGGATGGAGAAAAGAATGTCACATGTCTGTGCAGAGGCTTTTATTATTACCATGTATGAAATGTAATCTGATGTTGCCTTTCAAACGGGAACTGTGAGAAAACACTCTAAATACTCAATCAAGTGCCATTAGTGATAAGGCAGATAAGGAAGACCATGCCAGAAAGAGGGAACAGGTATGGGATGAGGCACACACAACATGTGTTGGTTTATCCAGAGAGGCTGTATTAACAAACCGTTCTTTACTCCAACCCCTCTGGCACAGACAGAGTAGGTACCTCCAGAAGAACAGAGACAGCTCCTGAGCATATTGACTGGATGGAGCAAAGCATGGATAAAAAGATGAGCAGGAAATTCATCTGCCAATTCATGGGGGATGAATTAAAAGCACAAAGCTTTAAGATTATCTGTAACTGCAGAAATATTCTGGGCATAGGACTCTCCCTCTCCTTTTCCATGTTGAGACCCTGTAACTTCATTAATCTGCTAAGGAAATAAACAGAAGTATCTCTTAGCACATGGTTGGCTAACTGAAAGTACAAATAAACTGTGAGAATCAGAAGGGGCTACCACAGCCAGTCTTTTCCATTACTGAGGGTACTGCAGGAACTTTGGGAGGCATGGGATAGCACAGTGCAGAGGCACCTGAGCTGGCTCCACTGCTCCAGGCATCTCCTAGGACGAGAAAGAGCAATGCAGATGTTCTTGTGCCAAGGGCACGTGGCAATGGAGAGCTGCAGTCTGTTACAGTGGTGATGGCTGTGCCCTCTCACTGTGCCCATCGCTGCAAACATCAATGGCTGTGCTTCTGGAGTGTGACATACACACAACAGCAGCAATCTGACAGATCACACTGAGCACTACGTAGCTGTTCTCTTGAGATACTCCTGCAGTATTCCCACATACAGTGTTGGAATAATGAATGTTAGAGGTTTGCCGGGGCACTGTTAATGTGAAAGATAGAATTTTAAGCCATTTCAATTTAGGATGGCATTTAGTCCTTCCACTGCCTGCTAGGACCGTGGAGAAGGCAGCAAAAACATTCCTTGGGAGGAGAGAAGGGGCAGCATTGCAACACAACACTGCACCAGACTGTACTGTACCGGAGATGCATTCCAAAATGAGAGGAAAATGTTTCATAATCCATATTATCAATGTAGCAAGATGAAATATACACCCACTCAAGGAAGCTATTCCCTTCTGCAAAAGAAGGTACAAACTCTTACATAAATAGATTACGGTAGGAGCGTTACCACAGTTCTGTCTCTGTTAATATAAAGGATAGCTCATGTACTAAATAGGAAATGGACAAAAAGAAAGAGAAAAATATGGAAAGAGAGGAAGAGAGGAAGAGAGGAAGAGAGGAAGAGAGGAAGAGAGGAAGAGAGGAAGAGAGGAAGAGAGGAAGAGAGGAAGAGAGGAAGAGAGGAAGAGAGGAAGGGAGAAAGGAAGGTGGGAAGGAAGAAAGAAATAGAGGAAGAGAGAGAGAGAAAGGGAAGGAAGGAAGGAAGGAAGGAAGGAAGGAAGGAAGGAAGGAAGGAAAAAGCAAAATATTAATAAAACCCAGCTGCTGCTTCAAAGAAAGGAGAAGGTGGCTGATTTTAAATGGACACTAAATCATTATGATTAGCTGGAAAACACTAGAGAGTTCTCAAGCACAGTGTTTTCAGTTTACATAACCTGATTTTTACAAGAAAAAACACAACTGGAGACATGACTGAAATATAAATGACATAAGAATATGGGTAGTTACTGTGAAATAAGAACATTTTCATTAATGTAGAAAACTGAACAGTGCTGTACCACAAAATAGAATTTGTAGTGTGGCTATGGTCTTTCTTGCACCTGTTTCCAAACATAATTATTTTTTGAAACAAAGAACCTCAAAAAACTGGATGTGTTCCAATTTGTGAAGAAATCTACTTGTCAACAAAGTATCCTACATCTTTTTTTTTTCCCCAATTCTTCTCCAAAGACAAGTAACAGCAACCGTAACTGATTCCTTACACTTGTCTATTCTGCGTGTCAGCATATGATTGTCAGGGAAAAACCACATCAGTCTTTGCAATATTTTCAACTGATATAACATTCTTCATCTGAGACTCTCAAGGCTCTGCACAATTGTAGAAAAGTGTTGGATTATGGATGGGAAAATGAAGGCATAGTAAATGATGGTTGGGACAACCGAGTCTCCCTGTGGCACCGTGAGTGTGACTGTTACTGCTTGTTGTTTGTTAAACACCGCTAGTGAATAAGGCAAAAGCCAAGAAAGTAACGCATTTACTGTCTTTGCCCTTATAGTTAGAAGAAGATGCTTGGCTTATCAAACACATTGATCTATTTAAAATATTTCTCAAAGTATTAGACTATATAAATTAGCACAAACATGCATAATCAAATGAGGGGGATTTTTGTGGTTTTGGGGATTTCTTTAATTGTTTGGTTGGTTGGGGACTTTTTGGATTTTCGTTTTATTTTTTATCTTCTGATGCTTACAGGACAACCAGTATAGCTGTGACCACCCTACACAAAGCCAGGACCATATTGCTCTGAAAATGCTCATCTCAAGGTGGAACCCTGACTGGTACCTCAATGGTCCCCATTTGATTATGATACTGAGTGGACTATGAGCAGAAATCTTTCATCACTGCTTTCAAATGCTCAAATATTAAATCCCCTGTGTATAATCTGTATGATTAATTTGGACATTCTAAACTTGCAAACTGTTGGTTTGATTAAGGCAGATTTGTTCCGTATCTTGTAATCAAAACCTCTGTGTTTTCTAGAACAATGACAGCTTACAGTACACATGCAGACTATACACACTGTAGAGTTTCAAACAGTGCTTAATACACTCAAAATATGAAACTCTTTCAAAAATAACAAGATTTGGAAGCCAGCAGTCAATGTCTCTCCTGCTTGCAAAGTCTTGCCACCATGAAAAAAGGGTTTCAGGGAATTCCTATTAAGGGTAAAGAAACCCTAACACATGATGAAGTACGTAGTCCATGAGTTGAAAATTGCAGACCTAGCAAGCAAGAGGCTCTGAAGCAGCTTCCCTGAAACTTTTAGACATTTTCTTGTTTGTTTGTCCAGCTTCTGGTATCACCCAACCTCTCCAGTCCTTCTTTCACCCAACATATAAGCTAGACATATTTATGCTCACTTTCCAAATGCAACTTTCACACGAACACCTTTTCTGAATTAGGCTAAAAATACATGCATAGGTGTAATTTTTTTTTTTTTTTCTCAATGGCCATCATTTCCACAAAAGGCAGATCTTTGCTATCCAATTCTTCCATAAAGAGGTGGGAATTTTCAGTTTCCTGCGTGCTTGTAAAATTCTAGAAAGTATCTTATGGTATAGCTCTAGGCAGCTGGGAAAATGCAATAATAATAATAATAATTTATTTTCATTTAGCTTAAAAAGTCACGCTGATATCACTTTTAGTAGTCGGTTGTTTATTGTTTTACCAATGAGTACTGTGAGGGAAATGATGTTGTTACATTTCCTCTTTGTTAGTATCAGCCCCTAATGCATCCAATTCTCATTTGCTTACTAGCAGAAGATTTCACCTTTGTCAGCACTGCAAAGCCTGAGCTGTTGTGGAAAAAAAAACCCAAACTGCAACCTATTCAGCCTCTGGCCCCATCAGCAAAGCTCTGGGCTAAGTTCTCCTGATTGTGATGCTCAGCTGTCCTGAACAGCCCCCTGCTTTGGAGCAGAGATGTGTTGACACTCACTACCAGCGTGGCACAGTTAAATACCCTGATGCTTAACCCTTCATTGCAGAGGTTTGCTTGAAGGCAATTCCAGCCTCCAAAGGAAAATCAGGGATTGACCCTTTTTCATCATCTCTTGTGAGGTTGCAGATGGAGTGCTGCTTCCAGGTTTGCTCTTCCCACGGTAAAAAAAGACAGGGACATATTGCATTGAGTCCACTGGAAGATGACCAAGATGATCAGCTGATTTAAACAATCGACATGTGACAAAAACCTCAAAGGAATTGACTTGTTCAGCCCTGAGATGAGAAGGTTAAGGCAGGGGGATCTTACTGTTATCTTCACCTATCTCATGAGAATACAGGGCCAAATATTCTTGAAGAGGCAGGTACAGGACAAGAAGTAACAAATAAAAAGTTACAGCAGTGAAATTTTGATTGGAAAGGAAGGACTTTCTGATTGTTTTGTGAAAGCAGTCAAACATCAGAATAAACTGCCAGAAAAGGTTGTGGTTTCATCACACTTTGAGATATTCAGAACTTCACTGGTTGCCCTGAGCAGCCTCATCTAAATCAGCCCTACTTTGAGCAAGGATTAGATCAGATATAACCTCCAGAGGTTCCTTCCAATCGAAATTATTCTGTATTTCTAGAATTTAATGACTTTGATTTAAACAACTAACAGAGATTATCAAAAGATAATTCCTTGAACTTCCATCTCCTATGACCTGCTCTTGAAAAACGATAAGGTTATAGAAATAAAAGGTAACCTGTCTTGTGTGAAGGCACAAAGATTTTAGTTTGCTTTAGTCATAGGAGACTATTTTGGGAAAATAGAATAATGTATCAGTGACTAACATGCATACTCCTGTAAATAAAAGAAGATGCAGTACTTAGATGTGAAATAAATGATGAAAACTATAATAAGGAAAGAAAGGAAACCTACAGCCAAAAGCAGATTTGTACTCTGTGTTAATAAATAAGTCCAGCCTGGTTACATATTATGGGTCAAGCTGCCAAAACATTATTCACCTCCTGATTTGGCTGAGAGTATTTGTCAGCACTGAATCATCCCTTGGTTGAGTTTTCAGAGCCAGCCCCTTGTTTAGCAATTGCTAATTGTGTTTACTCCACAGTGTCCAAGGAAAAGGCATTACCACTCCATGGGAAGATGCATTTCCACAGAATTACATCCTTCCTCACCCCCAAAGGCTGGCCCCCAGGTGACTTTCCGAGGTCCAGCCTCATTGGGATTCATGGACAAGCACCAAAAACTGGCGGTGTGTGTCTGACTTTGTCTGCTTCCCCTTCTGCTCCAAGTCCAACAATGAATAGAGTCAATGATTTTGGGTTTCCCTGTCTGCAAGCCTTGCTTGACCTTGGGAAAGAAAAAAAAAACCTCTTCTTTCCTTTTCCTTTCCATTCCCTCTTCCTTCAGTATAAATACAACTAACTAATACACAAAAAGAAAATCAATTGTCCAATTTTCACCTGTAACTCCCAGATCTCTTGTGTCAGTTCCATAACTTTATGTAGGTTGCTATCTGTCACCTTTATTATTTTCTCCTCAATAGACTGAGTTTTATATGATGGTATTTTATATCACTGCTTGGCTCTTGTTGTTGAACTAACAGCTGTTGTGTATGAATTGTTCAGGATTACACAAAGGGAATATAACAAGTATGAGATCAAACTCATGTTTTTAAATAAAACCTGCAATGGGACCAGCATGTATTCAAGTCTTTTTCTTGGATTTTTATGCTGTGCTTGTTCCTTGAGTTCTGTTGGTTTGGTTTTTTATTTGGATAGCTGAATTAATTAGATTATCTTTTATTCTAGCCAGTGGACTGCATGTATGATTTATACAAGGAGATACATTATACAATACCAACAGTGTATGTTGCAACAATGACTGCAACAATGAATTCCAATTTATTATTGAAACAGACTAGAACACTTTAGCAGTAAAGTAGGACTTCAAACAGAGCTTAAGCAGTAAGCAGAAAGTTGCATTTTATCTCAAAGGTAATAACTGGGCTAGAAAAGGCACACTTCATTGATCTAGCAAGTCTTCCTACACTTTAACTCATTATCATAGAATGACAGGTTCACAGAATCATAGAATGGTTTGGGTTGGAAGGACCTCAAAGATATGTCTAGCTCCAAGCCCTGTGCCATAAACAGGGACAATTTAGAATAGACCACATTGCTCCAAGCCCCATCCAGCCTGGTCTTGACCTTCCAGGGATGGGGCACCTGTTAACTTCCTTGGGTAACCCGTTCCAGTGCCTCATGACCCTCACAGTAAGGAAATTCTTCCTATTCTGTGCATTTTCATCCTGCCTCCAGTCACCTGGAAAAGGTGTTCAAGGAAAGACTGGATGTGGCACTCAGTGACACCGCCTGGCAGATATGGTGGTGCTGGGTCGCAGGTCAGACTGGATGATATCAGAGGTCTCTTCCAACCAAATTATTCTGTGATTCAGGCTGGCTGCAGTCACTGCAGAGCAGCCCCAGCTCCAAGGGTGTTTGGGATGCTGTTTGCCGGGGGGAGGATTAGGAAGAGCGGCTGCCTGATGGCAGACAAGACTGAGTCACACAACAGGCTGCATGTTCCATACGCAAAACATGTGGCTTAGGAAAACAGATGCGACCGCTGAGCGCCAACATATGAATTAAGCACCCCATCCTTCCTTTCATGTCTCCCCGCTGCTGCTTTGGAAGCATTATGATAATTATCCGCAGCCCAGAACCTCGGGGTTTGCAGAACAGCTATTCAGATACGTGGTTCCCTCAGCGGGAACACACTCTGAGGCGGGATCCCGCGTCCCGGCCGTGTCCGGGGCTCGGCACGCCTCGGTCGTGGCGGACCCGCCATAGGCCGCATCTCCATGGCAACCGCGGGGCCCGGGCGGGGCTCAGGGCGCATGCGCAGCCCTCCCGCCGCCCCCTTCGCTTTTCCGCCGCGGGATCTGCGGGAACGCGGGCACGCCGGCGGCGCGCGCATGCGCGCTGCGCGCCGCGTGCCGCCGTCCCGCGTGGGCGTCGCGGCGGAGCGGGGGCCGGAGGCGGGAACCGGAAGCGGAAGCGCGGCCGCGCGCGAGTGAAGCCGCTCCTCGCCCCGGCG
>VXBN01000507.1:54322-86771 GCA_013397395.1 Sinosuthora webbiana
TCCCGGCAGCTGCCGCCGGCCCCTCGCCGAATCGCCCGCCCGCGTCCCCCCGCCCGGCGGCCGCGATGTCCGACAAGGAGTTCATGTGGGCCCTCAAAAACGGAGACTTGGATGAGGTGAAGGACTACGTGGCCAAGGTAGGAGGAGGCGGCGGCGCGGGGTGGGCGAGGCGGCGCCGCGGGCGGAGGAAGGAGGGAGGGAAGGAGGGAGGGATGTGCGCGCAGCCCCCGGGATGGGGCCGGGGCGCGGGAGCCGCGGCCTGGGCGGGCACGGGCGCTCCGTGGGCACCAGCCGAGTTCCGTGCGGAGCTGAGCGCCCCCTCCCCCTCCTCGGGGCCTCTCGGTTCCTCGGCTTCCTCCTTCTCTCCTGCCCCCGGCGCCCCTCGCCGTGCCGGCAGAGTTATTCTGTGTCAGTGCGTGAAACTTGATGGATTGACAGCCAAGATCCCGGTCCTGCCTCGCTGATCTTGGGTGGATCTGTGGCTTGAGTTTGGTTATCCTTCCACCCTGTGCCTGCGGGCTCATCCTTAATAGGGTGATGCTAAGCTACCGGGTGTGCTGAGGCTTAATTCATTAACCTCCTGGGAAGCGTGTTGATGCCTAGTTAGTGCGAGTGCTGCTGGAAGAGCAGCCACCTGTGTGATGGATGAACGCTCCTCAGGTACATGGCAGTATTTGAATGCTGCTTTCTGTCCTCATTTGCCTTCTGCTGTCACTGAGGTTTGTAGGAAAAGTACACAAGGGCAACATTCCGCTTCAGTGATTCCTGACTGCTCAGGAATATTGTCTGGGAGCTGTTACATCAGAGCAGAGGTGTACATCTAATTTACCTGTAATTACTTAGATCTCCGAACAAGTTAATGATTGTCTTTGAGAGCTTGACACATGCTGACACGACTTGCCGTGATGATTTAAGTTCTTTCTACTCCAGTTGTCAACTTTCAAACTTGTAGTGCTCCTGGCAAGAAGAAAAGTGTGCAAGTACTTCCAGCTGCTTTAGTGCAAAGTCCAGCAGCTTAGCCTGAATAGTTTTCTCTGACAGTTCCAGCTAAGCTGCTGGACTTTGCATCAAAGTGGCTGTGCACTCACGTGCTCTGCCTGTAAAGTTCAGGAGGAAGTATCTGGGAATAATGTAATTATCCCACTTCAGCTATTTGCCAAAGGTTGTGTACCTGTGTAATAAAGCTGGGTAATACGTTGCAGCATATTTGGATTTTTCCTACAGCTTTTAAAGGATTTCCACGTCTAGAGAATTCACTGCACACTAGTAATTATTGGATCCTTGTGTATCTTTTGCTGAGGCAAGAGCTTTAGAGCTTTGGCAGTAACTGTCTTGGTTCAGTTTATATCTACAAGTTCACTGCAGTACTAATTAGAAAGCTTTTTTTTTGTATTCCCACTCTTCCTGAGTGGCACTGCAACTCGTGTAGCAAATGGATTTATGTGATCACTCTTCATCTGCTTCAGTGCCGAGTCAAATACTTGGTTCCATCTGCTGCTGAAAGAGGCTTGAGCCAGCCTGGATGCCGCTGTAGTAAAGAGGCTGAAGGCTATCATCTGACTGCACTAATGAGGCAGAAATCCTTAAAAGAGAGATACTCAAAGGGGTTAGATGATTAGTGTGAAAGGAGCCTGCAAGCCTTGAGCACTCTTACCTTGTAGAACTGCTTCTAATGTAGAGGTTGAATAAACCCTGGGTGTTTTCTGTTGGTTTGTGATCTAATCTTATTCATACTTTTCTCCCAGTTGGAAGTGTGTGTTGTGTCTTCAGTTATTAAACAACTTACAAGAAGTCAAATGTTTTCACTCTTTTTGTTTCCTTGACAGACTGTGGGCTAGTAAACTCTTAGGCTGGTTTCCTGTGGAAACAAAGCTTGTATAAGCAAGTTTCGACCGATCCTCATCCTTCCTAGTGGTTTGTAAAATTTTTTGGTCTAATTTTTTTGTAAGTTTTACAGAGGTGCAGGTAGGTGGGTTTTGGGAAGGTAAATGAAATAGGGGAGGTGCCTTCAGGGAAGAAAAGAGTAAGAGAATGTTTGTTTTACTGTACAACAGGAAATGTACGTTGAGGAGGGGCAAGAGAAGTCCGTAAACCATCTGAATGTAGGAGAAGCCTGAGCTGGAACTTCACATTCTCACTTCTGAGATTAATGAAATATGTGAAGGCAAATCGTGCTTTGGTAGTTAGAGTTCTCAGGAAAGTGTCTGTTCTGTGCTGTATGTTCTCTCTGACATTCTTCCTTATCAGTTATATGGCTTCTGCTCCCTGCTGCTTTCCTGCTCTAAGTATGATTTAATGTTCAGGAATTTTACTTAAATAAACTTTGCAGTGGCAGAAATTTCCTCTCCCTGTAATGGGGGAGGCAGTCATATATCTTACAGTCTGCATCTTCATGAAATTCTTCCTTGTCTGTCTTCCTGAAACTTTTGTTTCCCAACTTCTCGTTTGTTTTGTTTCTTGTTCCAGTCTTGTTTCCTCATTATTTGTTTGGAAACAATACAGCCTTTAACTGTGATCTTGCAGTTTTGCCACCAATTACCACATGAAGGGTTTGACCTCTTATTTTTGTTTCATATCTGAATGGCAGTGCTTGAAATGCTAACTAGGTGACCCTGGGTGCTTTAAAAATAATAACATAAATGGATGTTATTAGTGGAACTGGAGGAGGTGAACTCTCAGTCAGACAGGACTTTCCTTCACCTGTGTGTAATGAGCTGTGGAGGTTCTGTCTTTGGAGTCATACCTCTCTTTTTTTTTTTTAATCTGAGGTTTGGCTAATAAATACCAAGAAGAAAAAGAAGGTTTCTGCCACTTCAGCAGTTGCTGGACAAAGAAAGGAGACAGAAACAGAGGCAAGACCCTCTGTTTGCATTACATGTTTTTCTACATAGGGATCTTGCATTTTCCTGGAGGTGCTTTCTTCAGGAAAAAAGACTTTTCACAGAAAGAGTAGTTCTGAGGGGTGGCAGTGAAACAGGCAGTGTCAAATGATACTGCTTTGATCAAGAGCAAAAGAGATCTCAGTGTTGCTAGTCTGCATTTGGAAGATGCTGGTGGCTTCTATTTGATGAAAATATGAAATATTTTTATAGTTTGAATAATCTTGTAAGACTTTTTTCCTTTTTTTAAGAGACATCATATTAGCATCTACATTTCTCAACTTGCAACACTGTCAACTTTTTTTTTCTATGGTAAATGTAAATTTCTCCTGAAATACTGACTGTATCTAGCATGTTATGCCAGCACTTAAGCGCAGTGTCAGCTATTTTTATGATGACTAGATTAAAAAGTAGTTTTTACTGTTTGCTTTCTTTGATGTCTTCCATTTTAATATAGCCAGCATATGGTGGCTTCAGAGATGCCTACAAGAATCTAAGAGATTGGAGGAATTCTGCACTGTTCCCACGTACATCCACTCAGATTTTTAAAATTCCTCAAGAAAGCAGAAACTTCCATGGGAACAGCTGAATCAAATGTGCATTTTAATGGGTGAGGAGGACCCACGCAGCTGAAAGAAATTTACCTCCCTCAAGGCAGGGAGTGGGTTAAAAAGTACTAGTTAGAAGAAGAGCAAGTTATGTTAAGCCTACAGAGTTTCTTAACATGAACGGTGTTTGCTCCTTTTCCTTTTCTTTAGCCTTCTTCCCCAGTGCAATTAGATAAACTGTGCAGTTGCTTAGAAAGGACTTCTATCAGCATGTGCACCTTGCATTTCCAATTAGCAGCAGATTTCTGAGGCAGAGAACAATTCCTTTTCTTCACTAGGCATCAAGGTTTTGGCAAGATAAACTTAGATTTGTAGGAGAGGCTTCAGTATATGTTTGTTCCGAAGTAATTTCATCTCCCACAGCTCAGCTGAGAATTCCCCACTTTGATGAGCTGCTTTAATCCCTTACATGGTTTCCTAAACCTGCCACTGCTTACAGTTAAGTTTGGTAAATCAACTAACCTAATACCATAAGAAGATAGGGCAGGCAAGCAAACTGGAAGCACCAGATTTTTGCTGCTCAGAGGACTGGGTTGTTGAAGTGGTGGGAGGCTGTGAAATGAGTGTTTGGAGAAAGTGGCCTAGTAGGCTTTTCTGGTGTGGAGAAAAACCTTTTCTTGGTTTGTTTTTATTTTTTAAATAATGAAACAAGCAAAACCAAATTCCTGGAGGATCTCCAGTAACTCATCTAGACAACAGCGACCACCTGTGTGTTCTTGACAGACCTGTGGTGCTGCAGTCTTGCAGTTCTTTGGGATATTGTGAAGTTTTCACACATGTCTTGAGAAATGCATAAAACTTGACTGCTGCCTAACTAACTATGGAGGCTAAAATAAAAGAAAAATTATTTAGAAGTACCTTTTTGAAATAGAAGCAGCAGTCAGGGGTATAGTTTAATGTTGTGAAAAGGAGAAGAGACTTGAATGTATCTGCAAGGAGAAAGATTAACATGGAGTAAGAGATAGCTTTTAATTCTTGGGGGTAACCTCTGCTCTTTTCAGTGTCCGTTCAACACCTTCAGTTACAAACTAAATGAAAATGAGTGCTTCTATGGTTGCTATATGTGTGTGGGTTACTTGACTTACAGATAAAACAAACTATGGACACATTGCAATTCCCCTTGTCTCATCAAGCTGGATGCTGAAGTGCACATTATTTTATACCTTGATACCTGAATTGCCTGTGGTCAGGTAACAGGTTTCCTGCCCTTGGGTGGCAGCCTGGAAGCCTGTGTGGATTCCAGTGCAGGGTAGCTGTACCTCGCCAGTTTGTCTGGGAGCATATTCCTGACCTGGGAGCTGCTGGGCTGAGCTCATTCCCTGTGAGGCCTCTTGGATACTCTGTATTGTAACTCCCCGGTGTTATGCCAGCACTTCTGCCATGTGAGTTTGTCATTATCTGCAGATCCTAGGAGTTCTGTTATTTTTCCACTTGATTACTGTTGAGTCTGCTGAAGTGGGATTGCTAAAGATAATTTTGTTTTACTGTGTAGTTCTAATTAAACTTGGTGTTCAATTTACATTTTGCAAATTTGAACGTGATGACCTAAATCCTTCTTTCATGGAACAAGAGAATTGTTTGCTACTGTCAGCTGCCATTAGCAGGTTCCATATTCATGGTGGAGTTACTCTTAACCAAAATCCCAGGAATGTACTAGAAAAACTTTCAGAAGAACACAGCACAACTGCCACTTCATAGTGCATACAATAAAATGAATGTGGTTGTTGCAAACCACCTCTACAGGATGGCCAATTAATTTCCCCAGTCTGATCCAAGAGAGTCTGAGGACATGTGGCAAAGAATTATTCACAGATACTAATAGTTTGTGCATCGATTGTTAAGTGGTTTATAGGAGCAGCATGGAGTAACAAACTTGCCTGCAAACCTGGCATTGCAGTGCAATGTGTGACTCACTGACTGAATGAGCATCCCAGGATTCTCAAACCTCTCTTTTTTTTGTGAAGGTACACATAGAACTGATTCTTCAGCCATTTCAATTTGAAATGTAAATGGAGCTCATTCCAGCTGTGATCATTTGAATGATCATGAATCTGGAACTGCTAAATGTAATATTTTCTTTGAGGTGTTGATGTCAGGCTATGGTCATTTTGTTCACTGAGTTTGCTTCTGTGCTCTGAAAATCTTGGTGGCTTTAATATATTGCCTAAGTGATTCATAATTGACCTTTCTATGCTTAAAAACCCCAAGGTGAGTATTTCATTGCTTGATTCTGTCTGGGCTGTTCTTACCATGTGACTTGTCCTGTGCCTAATGAGTGTTTGCTGCGAAAAGTAGGGAGAGTTTTTAAGACCAGATTTTAATAAAACATTGATTTTTTTTTTTTTTCTGATGTGCTAATATATTCCATTCCCTAAATTGAAAGCAAATTTTATCTCTGAAGTATATCCTGTTTTGTCCAAGTTTGTGGTATACAGCATATGCATTCCTAAGTATGACAGTCAAAGTTGGGAATAGGTCATGAATAACAAGCAGAGAATTCAGCGGTGTGAGGAAAATGTTTACTTCTACTACTGCTCTTCTTTCTGCCCTCCCTTATTCTTACCACAGTTTTCCCTTTTGTATCAGTTTTATCTTTAATAAATCCTTGCTTTTTCAAGCCTAGCTCAGTTAGTTCATTTTGACTTCAACAAGAAGGCTAACAGGAGATACCGTGGCATTGGTGACTCATGCAGGCCACATAAGTGAAAAATACTGAATGAGTGGGTCTTGCAGCAGTGTCCAAATACATAAATAAGGATTCCTTTGGGTAGTTCTCAGCAGACCAAACAACTTCTGTGTGCTTTTTCTGAAGGACCACAGGCTTAGCTGGTAAGATATGAGGACTTGAAGGTCCAATATTCTGCTTAAGTTCAAGGAGAACCTTGTGGACTCAGGGTTCTCATGTCCAAGAATTTTTATGTCTGATAAAAGGTCAGAAGAGAAGATTTAGGAAAGGCACAAAACCAGGGGATGTATATGATTGTACTGCTGAAGTCATGGATACAGTTTTATGTGAAGCATCAGTTGAGTTTAGCATGTTTTTTGTGGCCTTATGTTTATGCTTGTTTGAACTTCTGGATGTGTGTGTTGCACACGCAAGAGTGTGAGCAAAGTTACTTCTTTCTTCCTAAATTGCCCACTTCTGAAGTTGAAGGTTTGTGTTAAATTATTCCTAATTTTTCATCCCCTCTGTAGCAAAATGAATGTTGAATTTCCTGGTACAGTTCTGTGGAAGGAAGCAGTTGTCATTTCCATGGACAGATCTATTGCTGGGACAGAAGCATGAGTTGGAATTAATAAGTGCCAATGACTGACCAGTTGGTTATACAACAGTTGTTTTTCTTAAAAGTTGCAGTTTCAGCAGTTTTGAACAATTAGATGTTTTTCTGCTTTAGCTCATTATGAGGAGGGGTAGGTACAAATCAGCACAGCTCATATTAAAGTGAGTTTAAAACCTTTATTGGATGCTGGGTATGAGATTAACTTCTTTTTATAGTATACTGGTGTTGAAGCCTGTGTTGATTGTGACCAGTGATGGCAAATTCTATAATCACAGGCCACAATACTTTCATTTAAATGTTTAAGTAACTGTTATCTGTAGTGTTGCCACTTTGACTTGGAATGCAATCAGTACTAATAAGTCCTGTTGAACAACCCACAGGTCTTGTCTTAATTCTCTCTCTAATTGGAGAGAGAATTGTACTTGTGTGTGTTTTGTGTGGGGTTTTTCTTGTAGGTTTTTGTGGTTTTTGAGATTCCTTTTTGCATCTTTTTAATAAAGACTTAATAAAGTTTTCCCAAAAGCAACTGAAATTGTTATGCGGGAGAGTAGGAAGGGAAAGAGAAATACGGTCTTGGAACTCATAATGCACATGAATATGGCTTAGAAGTAGCTTGAGGGAGTAGGGATTTGGTGTTTTTAGCACTTTGCCCATTTTTACAGTCTTTATTAGTCTTTCTTATGCAGTGTAATTCTGTAGCTCAGTTCAGATACATTGTCTGCCAAGGGCATTGCATTTCTTCAGAGAAAGACTGTTTCTGTCTTTCTTGCTGCACCAAGAATTGGATAGAATATGGTCTGCAGTTTTGTCTTTGCTTACAGGCATTGCTGCCTTCCTCTGTGGTTACAGGCTAGAAGGGAAATGGTGAAATTTTTTTATCCAGCCTTCAGGTAGGCTTTGGAGATCAAAGAGAGGAATTGCATGCAGTGGATCAGCTGAGCAGACCAAAACATCACTAGATGGGTGTCCTGGAGACTGCCCTGTCACACTTGGAGCCAAAGGTCAGAGAATGTTCTGAGTCAGTTTGTACAACAAAATTGTGTGCTCAGAGTTTGTGATGAGCCAGGATCAAGTCGTGATAATTATTGTTGAAAGACCGATACTTCCGTTCCCCAAACTCTGGTCATTTATGAACTCGCTTTTTAACACACTTGTGACCCATAAATTAGTGATTAACTTCAAGCAGGAAAGATGAGCTGTTAGGCCATTTGAGACTATAGAGAGCGAGCTGTCCATAGAACAGTTACCAGCAGCATCTCTCATTTAAACTGATTTGTTAATGACCCTATGAAAGCAAATACCATAGGCAATAAATGTTTAAAAAGTATTTTTCTGTTTGTTCAAAAATACTTCCAGCCCTTGATTCAGGTAATGCAGTTGAAAGTAGAAGATTTCAAGGAGCTGCAGGTCAGGAGAGTTCTTGTGAGGTGAGATCTGCATTTCTGTGTGTGTCCTGTATTAAGAGAAGAAACAAACCCACAAAAAACCCCACAGAATCCTTTGTACTCAAGTGAGGCATTGTGAAAATCTTTATTTCTGGGATTGCTGACTTCTCAGTAATTTCAGTAATGCTGTTAACTGTTTCTTGGCTAAAGTAATGGTTATTTAGCATGGTTTAAAAAACTTGAATTTGGCTTGTGATAAAAACAGTAATTGTCTGTTACTTAAATTTATCTTGGGCATAATGACAGTATGTATAATTACTTTCAAAACAGGGTCCTCTAGTTGGAGTATAACATGAAATACAGTCTTTAGTTCAATTTCTGTGACAAGTTAGTAGACTGTATGTACTAAAGCATTTTCAACAGTAATTCCTGGAAATCTGGAGAAAATAGTAGGTGGATTATTTCAAATTTATAAGTGCAATACCAATATTTATAAGTTTTAATGAAAGTATTCCACCGAAGGTGAATATTCCAGGTGTGTATAATTGGTTTAGGGAGACATTCTGTAGTTAATGCATGTGTTTTTAAGTATATACTGCTTAGAAGGCAGTGTTTATTTTATGGATGTAAAAATAGCTTTTCTGATGGAGTTTTTTGGTTCTGTGTTTTGTTTTTGCATGATTCCAATCACCAGCTGCTTCATCGTGTCAACAAAACTCTGTGTTAAGGCACAAAACTTCTAGAACTCGTTAATGCTGCTTTTGACATTTCCTATCTTTTTATGCATTGCTGCATGAAGAAAACATAAATTCAATGTGCACATGAAAATAACGCCTGTTAATCTTATAGGAAAACCTATTTAGAAGCTAAGCTTCATTGCTTTGGATTTCATAGAGCACTCGATTGTGTCTTGGACATGTCTTTTGTTCGGTTTCTGGAGAAGTAATTCCTGCTTATGGTGCTAAGCCCCAATTAACGCACTTAAATTCAGGGGGGTTTTAACCATAGCAATAATCTCTGGGAGATACACTCATCTTCCTGTTTATTCTCTCACAGCTTCCTGATACAGTACAACCTGAGCTTTGAGAATTCACATTTATTATTGTTGTGGGGTTTTTTGATTATTTAGTCGTTAGATCATGCAGAGAATTCAGAATATCAAGCTGGTATCTATTGAAACTGAAACCCAGTAGCTGGCGCCGTGTGGTTGCCTCAAAGGAAAACATCCACTTCCTGTTCATTCCTTGGACAAACATGTACTGAGCAGTTGAATACAGAACTTGGTGTGGGCTTCTTCCAGGAACTGAAAGTGTTTTAATTGGGAGTTAACAGCTCAGTTCAGAGTGTGTGGGAATGGCTGGGATCCTTTGCTCAGCTGTTTTAACTTTTGGAGCAATTTCTGACATGTTAAGCTTGCGAAAAAAAAAATTCCTTTTTGCAGGACCAGGTGTTGTTTTGTATATTTTTGTTTTCATCGATGGTATAGTCCTGAGCTGCTGAGACAGAGTGATTGCTCTGGTTCCTGGTTTATGTATGGTTGGAGGCTCCTGTTCAGCAAGCAGCAGCACTATTCCATGTGAGCTGGAATATCTTCTGCTTAGTGTACCCTTAAAGTTGGTATCATCCAAATCACATCATCCAAAATGCAGTGGGAAAACATGGAGTCTGGCCAATCACTTCAGGGATAAAGAATCCAACCCTTTCAGGCCAGCTCAGTGTTGGTTGCCTGTGAAAATGAGCACTGCACTGTGTTCAATAGATGCAGTGCTTTACACATCTCTTTAGAGTGAACATTAGGTTTATGTCAACCTAAGGTATAAAGTTGTTAGATTGATCTGCAGTTCTTTAGAATTACTGGTTAAAAGGCTTTTACTGATGTTTGTGCCCCTCATATCAGGGCTGACAGGTGAGTTCTGATGCTATAACTAAAGCATTTTAACTTTAATTCTGAATTCTAACAATCTTTCTTAGCAGAGACAGTTTGGAAAAGTTGGCTGTTTCAGTTTGTGATCCAGAATATTTCGTGCAGTACCATTCATCAGTTAAAGAGGTAATCTGAACAGAGAGTAGTGATACCTTTGTAACAGTTTATTCTGTCAGAAGTAGTTGCTGCCATTACTCTGAGCTGTTGCCTAACTAAGAAACAAACTTACGGAAAATTTCCAAAATGGAAATTCATAGGAGCTAAGAGAAGCTGCACAACTGGGCCCTTCATTCCTGTTTCATCCCTTGCTAGTGCAAGTAGTGAGTGGGTTACATTATTTCCCACTCAAGTCTTGCACAGATGAAGGATTCTGGGGAGGGGAGAACAACTGTTTTCAATTACACATGTGTTTGGCGCATCGTTGAAGCTGGGATTGTAGCAGGAGCTTCTAGAAGCTGCAGCTAGGAAACAGTTGGTTCATTACTGTTCTACAGAACAACTCCTGTATCAGGTTTGTTTGTCTCCCAAAATGCTGATCCAACTGAAGCACAGATGGCTCAGTAGTTCGGTTTATTTAGCAGTTGTTTCTGGAATTGTATTCGTTTAACTGAGACAAAGGACTTCAGATTGCATTTGATTATGGTGGATAAGCTGGATACTTGTTTACCACCAACAAAACCTGAAAAGTATGCTTGTTAAGCACCTTTTTGTTGGCTTAAGCCAGAATAAGTGTGGCAGTGCTTTAAAAGCTTTTCAGAATACTTTAGATACCATATCAAGATAGGCAGAATTCATCATCAGGTTCGTAATTCATTTTCTTAACTTTTATAGACCAAGTATTGGTGGTGTTATTAGCAATTAAGGCTTCTCCTGAAGTAGAGAATGGCAAAGTAGATATCCATTTTTTACATGGACACCTACATCTGCCTGCTCTGGTTGTAGAATTTGCTGCCAAATGCTACCTGGAGAGACACACATTGTCCTTGGAGCAGAAACCCCTTTTTGATAAACTGATGAGAATGTTTTAGGGGGAATGTTATGCTGAAATTCTTTGAGTAGCCTTCTTTTCATATTTTTAAAAACAGAAGCTCAGTTGGATATTGCAGGTTAAACTAATAGCAAATGCTACATGTGAACCCAGAAAAAAATAATGAAAATTTGATACTCATCTCTGCAGCCTCTTCCACAGGAGTTTAACTTTCTGTAGTCAAGTTCCCTTTTCAACATCTGTTAACTTGGATTTGGTTTTTGATCGCTATCTCTACAGGATTTCTTGTGGATGTTTTTGCTATTTCTGTTTGTTTCAGTAAGATGTGATAAGGGGGAGGTGTAAAATCAGCTTGTCCCATATATTTCCCAAAGTATACAGGGTAGAAAGGAGACATCTGGGAGAAAATTCCTTTTTGCTTCAAGTTACAAAATTTTAGAGGACAAGGAATAAAACACCCAGAAGAGTTGAAAAGATGTTCCTTAGTATCTCTGAGGGTAAACACAGAAATAATCAGTAGGAAGGCTTAGTGTAGTCACTTTCAGCTGTTAAACAAAAACCAACAAACTTCTAGGTTCTCTGAAACTGACCAAGTGGAAAGTGGTTATCCCACACAGTAAATCTAGGTCATTTGCTTCAGTTCAGTTGTCTGCAGACAGCTGTAGTCCACTCAGGCTGCAGTTGGAGAACTCCTGGAATGGTTGGAAGATGCTGAAGCTCTGAGCAGTAAGAGCAGTTGTCTCTGTGCAGGCTCAGTGAGGCCAGGTTACACCCAGTTCTTTGGGTGACTGAAAGTAAGCAATTGTTGAAAATACAGGGGATTCACATGAAAATTTTGATCTGGCACAAAGTTTTTGCAGTTGCCACTGGAAACTGCCTATTTGCAGTTACAGTGAGTTGATTTTCTCAGCTCTGGCAGGATCTTACTGCAAGTTTTTAACTGAAGAAATCAGCTTTAAAATCATGAACAGCTCACAGCTTACAACATTAATCTTTTTACTTCCCTTTCTGTTCTTTGGGCTTAACTCAGACTTTGAGTTATTAGTTATTTCACCAGGTTCCACTCTTGCTCTTGGTTTGAATATTAGTGACTATTAGTGAAACATCATTTTTCTTGTGAATGAGAAGATAGAGACAAGAAAACTTGAGACTCAATAAACTTGCTGAGCAGAAATAATAAAATACTGATGGTTCTTCTTAGGCCTCCTGCATTGTTGCAGTAGTTTTTTTTCAATAAAACAGGTTGAGTGGAAATGTGAAATTTATCATTTCCATCTGCCCTGCCCAGTTCTAAGGCCTGAGACATCATATGTCAAGAGTTTTTTTTCCATTTATAGGGAAAAAAAAAGTACAGAAATTTAAATGATATGTTGTTTTGAGCTGGTCATTTGAATTGTTCTTGCCCTTAGTTAAAACAGATGGGAATGTGAAAAAAGCACATTGAACTAGTATTGAAATGAAATACACAAAAGCTTACATGAATTATTTCCTTGTCTAAAGTACTGGACTGGTGGTTCAGTTACCTTCAGATTTGTGTTAAGGCAGATGATGTGAGGGTCTGTCTGCTGTATCAACGTGAAGCTGTGTCAGGTCCTGTCAAAGATGCAAATATTTAACCTCTCTACCCAGCAAACTCTGCTTCAGGCTGGTGCTCGTTTCAGTTACCATACCAAAGTACTTAAAGGAAATTTTATAACCAGTTTGGAAAAAGAAATGAATTTTTCTCTCCTAGTCAATGGTGTCTAGAGTAGTATTAATTTTACACTTGAAACACCTAAAATGGATTTGATAATTCATACTTAATGTCTTTTCCTATTGGTAATCTCCAGGGACCTGTGAAAGTGCCAGCATGGGTTTTGCTTGGCTCAATCAGTTTGTCTTGGCAAGAATGAAAACTGCTTCATCAAAGCCAATGCTGCATTTTAGACCCTGAGACTGTTCCGTGGGGTGGGGGCAAAAGCTGAACTGCAGCACTACTCAAACAACTGGGTGGGATGTTGTGGGATCACTGAAGTGAAGACCTAAAGGGCAGAGCAGGTGACCGTTTTTGTGGAGCAAGCTGCCTTGTTAAGACCTGGTATTCTGCAATGCTGTCACATTTCTTCAGCTTGTTTTATAAAAATAGATCTCTTGGGTTGTTTGTAGGTGTCTTTCATTCCAGTTTGCAGTTAGGGTTGGCAGTGTGTGAATCAGTGCTTTGGGTGAGAACAAGGTTTACGTAATGGAATCCATACAGAACCACTCCAGAGGCAGACTGGGAGCAGGAAAGCACTCTTGTTCAGGTCACATTGGAAATCTAGTACTTCTGCACATAAGCCCAAGCATTGTTTCAATAATGATAAAATTCCAATAGTAAGAAAACTGGGGAAGTAGCGGTTGAGTTTTCATTAGTAAAACTCAGCCTACTGTGTTGGCTTTTTGTGTCTGAGCTCATAATACTCAATTTTACTTCTTCTCAAGTCTTCAAAGTTAATTGAAAAATAGTGTGTTTGGGGTTCCAGTTAAGTGCTTAAACAACTGATTTGTGGAAGAATTCAGAGCAAGAAAATTAATGAAGTTCTGTTTCTATGATGAAAGATTAGATTGCCCTTTTTTGTGTTGTTTCATAGAATCATAGAATAGGTTGGAAAGAACTTAAAACATCATCTGGCTCCAACCTCACTGCCATGGACACAGATACCTTCCACTAGACCAGGTTGCTCAGAGCTCCGTCCTCCCTGGCCCTGAAAACTTCCAGGGATGGGGCGTTCACAGCCTTTCTGGGCAGCCTGTTCTCTGCCCAGACTGTGCCTGTGCTTAGCTGTACTTGTGCTCTTTGAATACAAATAAGATGTTCCTGCGTCCTTTCTAAAGGGAAGAAGCTCAGGATCCTTCAGGGGCCTTTCTTTAGAACATGGAACTTTCTTCCATGAGAGCAGGAGAAATGCTGAGTGTTTTTCAGTGCTGCAGCTTGCATCCCGGGTCACGTATTTTGAGGAATCTCTGACAAGTACTCAGAGTTACTGAGAAGGTGAAAGTAAAATGATCCACTGGAAGGAATATATAAACATTGTACAAAAGTGCAGAGATGGAGGAGGTATGACAGCTGAGGTGCAGCTGAAGTTAGTTAGGAATCTGGAAGGCATAGGAAGGTCTGTACAAACTGCTTTATGGAGCAAAGGACTTACTGAAAAAATTATAAAAGCTTTATTACTTCTGTTTTTATCAGTAGGTGAAGGATGTACAGGTTGATGCTGTTAGTATTGTGGTAGCTTGGTTTTTTTGGCTTTTGTTGTTAGTTTTTTGGGGTTTTTCCTTTTAGAAAGATAAAGGAAAGATTTTATAATTATCTTTCTGTGCAAAGGGCAGGATATAGAGAAGTTTGCTTAGTTGGGCACAGTGGAAGTGTAAGAGACAACAGTTCCAGTTGAAATGCAAGAAATTCTGATTGGGTGTAAGAGAAAATAATACTTCCCTGTGAGGATGATCAAGCCCTGGGAAGGCCTTATGCCTGGAGAACTTCCTCAGTCCTTGGAGATCTGTGGATCTCAGCTGAGCAGTATGATCTGGTTGGACCTACTTTGAGCAAATGTTAGACTGCATAACCTCCAGAGTTCCCTTTCAGCCTTAAATAGTCTGAAATGGCATGAGTCACTAGACTGACAAGCTTGTAGAATTAAACTCTCCTTATATTTTTAGATTATTAGTCAGATTTCAGGAAGTGTGGTATTTGAGTTTTCCCTCATTACCACGAGTGTTTATGACCCATGGATTAGCTATATAAAAAACATTGTCTTGTTTTTTACTGTTTGAGTAAAGACTGAAGTTTGTGCTTGGCTGACAGTATTTTTAAGCTCACAGCTATTTTATGAATTCTAGAATGATTGACCTTGTCTGTAGAAAATGGGTGGTTTTCTCAGTTGTTTCTGCTGCCCTGTTTTTAGGGATTCTCAGTCAAGTTGTTTACAATCTTCAGTGCTGAGGAGATAACTTTTGGGTAGATGAGCCCCGGAGCTGACATCTACCAGGTGGCAGCAGGAAACACTTGATGACTCTATGAACATACAACTGAAACAAATACAGGTTAAGCAGTAAAGTACTTTCACTTAAGTACTTAAAATACAACCATTTTGAGAATTTAAGTAGAATGGCAAAAACAACTTAATGTGTTTTCATCTTCAGAGGACTTACCTGGTGTTTGTGGATTTTTGAGGGGTTGGGTGAGTGGGGTTGTGGTTTTCTTAAGGTCATTCCAGTGATGAATGAATCCAGAGAAAGTTATAGTGGAGAATGATTGAAGGGGTGTGAATGGACTCAAACTCTGAGAAAATGAAACAGAGTGTTTGGGGAAGATTAAGACATAATTAGTTCATCCATGCCCTCCACATACCCACTGTGGAAGTGCAAGATTGTTTTCTAAAGTGTTTGAGTATATGGCTAATAATTTTTTCTGCAGGTGTGATTTATCCAAGCTTGCTTGCTCTTCCTTCAGAAGTCTAAAAAACTTACTGTTCTTAAGTGATTTCAGAGCTCAGTTTATATATGTTCCACTTCAAAACATAGAACTTAATGTTTCAGGCTCTTAGTTTGATTTAAAAACTAAAAGTGAGTTACATTGGAGGGAGTTGCATTCAGTGGATACCAATATAATTTCTGTTTTAGCAAAATGTGTTTTGAGATTGAATCCAACACCATAAATTACAGTTTACTTCTGCCATCTCACTTAATCTCTTTGAATTTTTAAAAACAAATAATACAACAAACCTAATACAACAAAGCCTGTGGGGAAAACAGTAAATACAAAGTTTTTAGAAGCAGCATTTTCAATATGCATCAAAGTAGTCAAAATATCTCGTCCATAGGACTTAACCTTTTCTTTATAGAAAGAGGATTTTTTTACTCTTCCTCTTTCCCACTGAGACAGCCATGATTAAGTTGTTGCTGTATTTAAGATGTCAAAGTTATCTAATACACGGTAAGGGTGGCCAGCCCTTGTATGCAGAGGTGGAAGTAGTGCAACAGACTGTACAGTGAGTTATTTTCTTTCCTAGAATAATGAAGACAGGAATTGCACAGTAGCTCCTGCAGGATGCTTCCCTCACTCCAAGGACATCTGACTGCATGGAATCTGATTTCCTTCGTTAAAACTGAAATAAAAGGAATGCATGAAAAGGGGAGATGCAGATATTTTTGCATGACAGGATGAGTGCAGATGGGTATATGGAGTTGTTTCTAAATCTGAAAGAACATTTTAATGCCACAAGTATTACAGGCACTGTTCTACTAATACAGTTAACCCCTATGCAATAGGATTTAATGAGGCCACAATTCTATTCCTGTGGTAGAACTGCAGTGTAAATCCCAGCTACTAATTGCTGGTGTGTTCAGGTGCCAAGTCATGGGAGAGATGAAGGAAATGATCAAATAAATTCTCACACTGATTAGTTCCCTCATTGGATCCATCATTCAGCCACTAATTCTGGTGCAGGGGTGGGAAGGGTCAAACTTGGGCTGGAAGCAGCAAAGGTGTTGCTGCCACAGAGGAGAAAAGTTGATGCCAAAGTGAAGGGTGAGCTGTGACATCTGTAGCCTGGCAGGAATGTTCTAGAACAACATTTCTGGCAAACCACAGTGCTCACATGAGCACCTGGCTCAGGTTTGGTTTCAGTTCCTGTGCCACTGCAAAATAAGCCAGTGCTTGAAGCACCTGGAGTGTGCTAAAGAAACACTAAGAAAAAGACTGGACGTGGCACTTGATGCCATGATCTAGTTGAGGTGTTGGGTCTGGGTTGGACTCCATGATCTTGAAGGTCTTTTCCAACCTACACATTCTGTGATTCTGTGCTGTAGGGATGCTGGAATGGTGCTGGATGAGGTTAAACTTGAGTTTAGCTCATTTGGCTTTAAGTGTTGATGCTTCTGCAACTGACAGGAGCTGGGAAAAGAGGGAGCTGGCAGACAAAAGGAGACCAAGGCAGCCGTGGATACATCCTTGTGTAATAAAGTCTCTGAAAGGCAGGGGCTGTTGAAGAATGGAGTCAGTTTGGTGTGGTTAAATAATCTCCATGGAAAATAATGAGCTTTAGAGCTTGTGATTTATGACTAAACATGTTCTTCCAACATTTTCAGCTCCCAACATGGAGCTGATGTCATAACGTGCATTAGGGACAAAGTCAGCAAAGTTTGGTTCGTTCTTTTAACAAGGGCTGCAAAAGAAAAAGGAATTAAATTTGGCACAACTTATTCAGGGCAGCTGTTAAGGTGCAGATCCTTCCAGATTGCTCTGGGATATCCATCAGGTGTACAGGAGGGCAGCTTGGCTGTTAGGATCTCCTCTCTAAGCTCAGGAGGAAAGAGGAGGAGCATAAAAATTGGAATTGGGGATGGGTGCCCAAGAAGAACATAGGCACTTTCCCAGGGTGTTGAGGAATGGAACTAAAAAAGCCAAAGCCTTGACTAGAGCTAAACTGGAAAAGGACATGAGATATAATGAGGGATTTTGTGTAGGTATATTGGCAAGAGAAGGTAAAGCAAGGAAAATGTGTGAGAGAGGGGGTAATGAAAGAGTTAAGTTCAAGAGTAACTGCTTTTGACAGTATTCACTTAAGAAATCAGTTAGAACAGATCTTTTATGGATTAAATTCTTCTATTACAGAAAGTGGGTGATAGTTCCATCCATAGGATGATATAATGAATCCTACTCTTAGCTACTTAAAAAGCAAAGTTCTTAAAAGTATTTGGAAGTGAGGTTCCAGTTTTTGTTTTCCTTTTTGTCCTTCCAGTGAAAAGTTGATAGCCACGTTTCGACACTTGATACTTAAAGACCTTCTAATTAAATACTCTTCTGTTAGCCATTTTTTGTGACTTTGGGAAATACGGTCTGAAAGTCTTCTTTTATGTCGTCTTGTTTAATAATTGGAGATTCACAGAGGCTTTTCTTTACCCATAATCAGATTTTAATAGAGAGGATTAAAGCAGATACCTGGGAGCTGCTGTTTCTGATGTTTTATGGGTCGAACGGGGTTTTAATGTTACTGCATAGCTGGTGCCCTGGGTCTTTGATCTGAAAAGAAAAATGTTACTAATGTGGTTTATGCCAGACTTAGCCTTAAATGGCTGACTGAGTAAACTCAATGTGTTCTGGAAGATCATTAAAGAGGTGATCATGCCTTTTCTTTTGCATGGGCAAATTGCGTTTTGAAGCTGTGCACAAATATTTGCCCCATTGTTAGTGAAATTGTGGGTCTACTCTAGAAAGTGAAAATAAATAATCTTCTTTCAGGAGAAGAGTGACCTTTGACTGAAGCTACATTTTATTTTGAGGGTGATACGATTCCTTGATCCTGGCTTAATTGTATCTCCTGCAAATACATGGGTTAACCTCCTTGCTGCTCTGTTAGATTCTAGAAGATGGCAGAAGTCCCATGAAACTTCCTTGAAGAATCCTTCTGTCACTTTTGGTCTAGTGCACACAAGATTTTGCTCCTGTGGGTGTAAAGGAAAAATTATGTTCCATTTTGTCAGTTCATGTGGATTCTGACCATGTGCCTCTGCACATTATGAAATACACCCCAAAAATGGCAATCAAAGATGACCTAAAGATGAAATAAGCGCTGTTTTTGTATTTTATTAGTAGTGCAATATATTTTTTCTTTTCACACTCCAGTGGATTGCCTTGCACACCTCTCTGGATTTTCACACCTCACTTTGGAAACAGCTGCTTGTCCTACAGGGAGATGCCCTAGGCAATATAAATAGGAGGTCTAAAGCCCAGAGAGAAATTATCTGTGAAGAGTCCTGCAAGTTTAATGTATATGTGTTAGTGACTGCATTTGAAACAAGTGGTTTTGCCAGAGTTTGATCCCTGTATATAAAATACATTGGTTTATCTTCACTTCCTACTTCTCTATTTCTTGGACTGGCAATAGAAAAGGCCAGGTAAAGCTTTATAAAATTCAGTGGTCTGCTTTACAGTGGCTTTTCATACATATGAAACAAATGGATATTTGACTTGGTTTATTGAAGGATATAGGAGTACTTGGGATTTTTTGGGGGTTTATTTTCTTTTAATTTTTGTAACTTATATGATGCCTTTGTTCTGTTAATTCAGACTAAAATGTTCTGATGTTTACCTTTGAATGTTAATGATACGTGTTCTCAGTGCCATTACTCAGTACTGTGTAATGTGTGTTTTGGACATCTTTATTTCCATACCTTTTGCTAGGTATTCCCCTATAAATAAGTTTTCGTCATCTTTACAGGGATTTTAAAAACCTAGGAGTTTGTGTGGGTTTTTTTTTCCCTCAGAAAGTGCATTGTCCAGCAGGAATTTATTCCACAGCCAGCTTAGGAGAGAACAGAGGACCTTTGTTTCATTCTTTAAAAACAAAGAAAAATTACTATAGTATAAGCCAGTGAGCCAAATAATATTTATAAGCTTAAGGAAGTGAGAGCTTTGCTGGTCTGTCCTAATCTTGAGAAGTGATGACTCTTAACTTTCCTTTGGACTGTGAGCTTGGTGACTGTGTGCTGTCCCAGGACTTAGCTTGCCTGCCCTTCTCCCATGCTCCTTTACTTCCCATGGCTTGGCGTGTGTCAGGCTTCACAAGGGTTCTTGGAGACTGTTTTGGGTTGGTTATTATGTGGCTTTCATGTGGTCGACTTCTCAAACTCCTGCACCCAATCCCTAATGTATCAGCAAACATGATGGGTTATGTAAATGCCAGTTGTTTTAAAATTGGTGGTGAGACTCCATGTGCAAATAAAAGTATGGGTAGAGTTTAATGTTCAGCATAAGTGTATGCTGCTTCTTTATATGCTTTCCCAGACTATTTATGTACTATTAGCATGCTTTGATCTGGGTGATGTTTTTTTCAAATTGGAACTTAATTGTCAATGAAATTGAGGAGATGAGAAGCTACATCACAATACTATCTGCTACAAGGGTATATGGTGAATAATTGAATATCCTATTGAGGAGAGAGGAGAATAACGAGGTCATCTTGTTATTTGACTGGTAGTGTAAAACTCTGATTATATAGAACATCAAAAGCAGAATAAGATTTCCTTCTGGCAGTCTTCTCTTCCTTAGAAAGGAAGTAATGTCTGGAAGATGTATGTCAATCCTACTCTTCTGTGCACTTTCTAGAAATTTGGGACAGGAGTGAGGGAACTGCAGGGGCTCTGTGGAAAAGTGTGCATTGGTGCTGCAGCCAAAATTCTTCTGTTTGTTTTTCTGTGGAAATACAGGGCTTGGGGTATGGTCCTAAATTTAGCCACTTCCTAAAATAGTAAGATTCCTTGCACACAGGAGCGAGAAGCCACTTACCACACAGCTCGTCTCTAGTTGGTTTCCAGTAACTTCTTATCACTAATGAAGGGCAGTAAATCAGTTTATCCTTAGTTGCACAACCCAAGGTGAGGAAACAAAGCTGATTAGGTACTCAGTAAATTAAATTTTGTTTACGCCTTAAGACAGGTCTCAATCCACTCGTACGAGAGGCATTAGAGGAGTACAACTTCCTGTGGCCTGATTTGGTTGACTCTTCACACTTGTTTATATCATGTAGAATTGGCAGGTGCTATTTTTAAAACAGGGTGGACAGTTTCATAATTGGGTTGTGAATTATGGATGGCCTGGACTTACTTGCTGATAGGTATGATGCTGACTTACTTCTATGCAGCTGGTTTGTCATTATGCAAAACTTCAGCATTCATAGAAGCAGATAAAGGAACTTAGCCAGATAATTATGATCCTAGTTGTGGGGCAAGAGAAGCAAAATGAGCCAAAGGGGGCATTTTGTACAACCTCTAATGATTTTTTTTTATTGGTTTGGCTTTTTTTTTTAATCCTGAGTTACCTTGTGCACTTGGTACTTGTTACACCTGAGACAGTACAAAGGGTTGAGGTTGTCTTAGAGTCATAAATGCAGATGTGAGGGAATAGAAATTGAGCTACTAAATTTTCATTTTTCTTGGGCAGTGACCGAAATATTTGGGTGGAACATTCTTCAGCATGTTTGAAGTTGTTGGATTTCTTTCAAGCTCTTCCTCATGTGTTAGCTCTAAAATTTTTCTGATTAGATTATGTTTGTATTGAAGGGTGAAGATGTCAACCGGACACTTGAAGGTGGGAGGAAGCCTCTTCACTATGCAGCAGACTGTGGACAGCTTGAGATTCTGGAATTCCTGCTCTTGAAAGGAGCTGACATTAATGTATGTATTCATGTATTTGCAAACAGGTCTTAAAGTCTTCCCACAGGCAGCGAAGGGATTGGTGTAAGTGCCTAAATGGGAGCTGAAAGATAGAAAACAAACCAAACAATTGGATGCATTAAAAAATATTTGAGAGGTGGGACTCTAGAGGTTAGAAGCTTACAGTTATGTTTATTAAGTGTTTTAATTCTCTTGGGACACACTGGAAAAAAGCAATTTGTAGCTATAAAATTTAAATTTATTTGACCGCAATTAGAAAAATTATTCCAGCAGTCGCATCAGAAGAAGGTTTGCAATGCATATTTGCATTTGTTGGAAGGGAATTCAGAAGACATCCTGAGCCAGAGCAGGATCAGCTGTTTAAATTAGTGTGCTTTTTTTTCTCCTTTGGAGACATTCTTTTTTGTTTAAGTCATTCTGCTGTAGCTTGACATGCATGGCTTCTTGTTTTGAAAAGACTTGACTAAGCCAAATCAGCTGTCTGCAAGTTAAGTTCCTAAATACTTTAACCATACACCCCAAATGTTCCGCCTTAGAATGCTTGTCCAAAAGTTAGCATGTAAGGCATCTTAGCTTTAGTTCATAACAAAAATGCTTGGATTTTTCTCCTGGGTGTCTGGAAAAATTATCTCTTCCTTGGGAATTTTCCTAGCTGAGGAGGAGTTAAAAATAGCATTTCAGTTACTCCGTTTCTTATTCTTTCCAGGACTGTAGTTTAGAGAGGACAGCCAAAGCAATGTTTCAGACAAAATTGTTTTCTGAAGTGATACTGGCTGTGAAATGGGAGAATTAGGAATAGTGTTTTTACATTGGGCAGAATTTGTCAGCCGAAACTGCATGTTTACATCATTGGCCTGAAATTGTGGACAAGCTTTGGGATACCCAGAAGTCTTGTGGAAAAATTATTTTGCTATTACCTCTTTTTTAAATGACAAGTTTTCTTCTTAAAAAAAAGAGAGAGATAAAAAAATCCAGTGGAATGCATTTCTGGCTAATACTCTTAAATTTTTACTTCCTCTGTCGTTGATTAAAATTAAAAAGTTCTGTGAAACCTTACAAATGCTGTGTGAAATTGTCCTTCACGTAATTGTATCTCAATTTACAGGCTCCAGACAAACACAATATCACACCACTGCTATCAGCAGTCTATGAGGGCCACGTTTCCTGTGTGAAATTGCTTCTGTCAAAGGTGAGATACAAATGTTTTGAACAAGTTATCCATTAGCAAGGCATATTACTGTCATTTTTTTTTTTCAATAAGATTATGATGCTCCAGGTGATATGCTCAGAACATCAAACAGATGCCATTTGTGTTGCTAAAGCAGAGAGGGTACTCTGATCATGGTGAAAGGTAGCTGAAGGACAAAGTTGACAGGACTTCTGTGGGGTAGCAAAAGTAACAGTGACCATAAGAGTATTGTGGGCTCCAGCTAGACCAGAACTGCAAATCAGTAAGGGGAGAAAAAAAGCATTCCTTCAGTGGATTTGGCTTTGGCTGCTGTTTAAGTGTTTGATGTGATGGAATCTCTGCTGTTGAAGTTGCTCAGAGGTGTGGTTTCCCTCAACTTTTGCCAGATGACTTAGAACCCATCTGGGTTGGCAGAGGGAGGGGAAATAACAGTAGGAAGCCAAGCTTTCTCTGTCCTACAGCTTGTAAATTTTGTCCTGGGGGAGAATAAGCTTAATCTGTCTCTGTTTGCACTTTGATTTATATTACAAAGGTGATCAATTTTACAAAGCCAGTAGTTCATTAAAGAAATCTTTTGTCTCTGTTCATATGCACTCCTTCTTGACTTACGTCAATTTGGCCAGACCATTTCTTGCTGTGTAACACTTTCATATGCCACTTCCAGGGTGAATTTCTCCTTAACTGCCTTAATGCTGCTTGAATTTCACTTAAGATCACTTCTTTGATCTTATCTGATACTGCTTGTGCTTTTTTGTAAACAAATGCAGTGATTGTTAATTTAGGATTCAAATGGTGTATCTAGGTTGCTTAAATTTATTGTGAGGATTGATCGTTCATTTAGGTTCATCATAAAAATTAGATATCCTTTATCCCATGTTGATTTATTTCTGTTTCTGTTTTGGAGGGTTTTCCATGCTAGGTAAGTTGCTCAAATAATAAATTACTTTCAGATTTCTTCATGCAGGGTTAAGTGTTGATTGCTTCTATTTACATGGGCTAGCTGATGAAATATTTATAAACTGGAAGTTGGCTTTATCAGCCCTGTCTGTTTGAGGCTAGGCTCCTCTGTAGAGGTTGTTCTGTCTCTTAACACAGTTATTTTATGACCCTTGTTTTTTGTACCATAGTCATATAGTACATAGTCATCTTCAGTAGCAGATACCTGGGAATCAACCCTTACTCAAAAATCTAAAAATTCCTGATTTTTTAATGTTCTTCCCAGTTACTAAGCCAACATTCTCCATTGCTTTCTGTGGTGGATGGACTGTGGGGATGTTTGTAAACCTTTTACGTGAGACTCTCGAGCTATTGAGAGGGAGAAGGAGGAGGATTTCATGAAGTATTTCAAACATTGGTCCATGTTTTACTTTAGTGATCTGGTGTTTGATTTGTAATGTAAAAACTTGTGGTTTTTTAGTGTCAGAGAAACCACTATGTTAAAATAGACAATTAACAGTTTGAAAGCTTCAAATGGAGGATGAGTTGTTGCATAGGATGCAACAAACTTCATCCATTCGTTCAACTTCCAAAATAGTTGTGCTTTTGTGTTAAAAGAAATACCCTGTTAAGTTGGGCAGTTTAGCACCTTTTTACTTCTCTGGCAGTGGCAAAAGGAAGAGCTGTGAATATGACTCACTCATTCATGGCTGCTGTACTGGGGATTTCAGAGGTGCACACATCTGTCCCCTGTGTTGGCAGATCTGTTGTCCATGAATTCATCCATGTACTTCTTGAACAAGAAGACATCTGCCTCTGTTGTGTCACTAGCAGCTCCTTTTAGCAGTTTGCTGCTTGCTGTGTAAACCAGTCTTCTCCCAGCTTCATTAAGTGCCCCCAGTTCTGGTTTCACAGTTTGGTGGGAGCTCAGTTCCCATCGTGGGTTCTGTGCTTGTTGCTTTGGGTTTTTTCCAGAGCTGCAGCTGGAGCCAAGTAGCTCTTGTGTGGCTCTCAGAGCTTGTTTAACATCTGTGCTTTGCCTGGTGGCTTAAGTGGGCAAACATTCTTGTTTGTTGTTACTCTGCCAAGGAGAGAGGGTTTTTATTTATTTGTGTATGTGTATTTTCAGAGTAAAACATAACACAAATATTAGTAACTTTTTACTTTGGGGAAGTAGAGAATACTATGGAATCATTGTACTTTTATGAGTTTTTTTATTGAAGTTGCTTCCAGGCAGTTTTGTACTTCTGCAAATTAAAGTCCTCTTGACCTGACCTTTATTGTTTCCTTCTCTTTTTATTGAATGTTGGCAGGAATTTTTCTGTCTAGCTAGTGGGCCATTTTCTAAATTTATTAGTACTGAGTTTAATAAACAGTGTCCTCCTTAGGTAGTCATGACCCTGTTATCCTGTGTTCAATTAAGCTGCTTTAGAAACCCAGGTCTTGCATGTCAATAACTTTTCTGAAGTATTTTTCTGAAAGGGGAGAGCAATCCTGTGTTAAAATTAAAACCTCTCTTTATACTTCGAAGTTACCTCAGTTAACTGTTTGTTACCTTGCGTACCCTAAATGCCGGTACATTGGTGGAGAGTTGTATGAATTAAAGTTCTTTAAATTCTGTCAGGTCAGTTACTGCATAGCTCCATTTTTCTTCAAGATTTTCTGAGCTTAACATCAAGGAACAGCTTTGAAGCCTCCTCGATTTCCACACAGATTCTAATCTGAGTGCTATCTAAGCAGTAGAAATAATCAACACCTGCAAAAGAAGCTGTTTGTACCCTTAGTTGCCTTTCTTTTCCCTGGACAACTAAGATTATAAGTGTTGAATACCTGTTAAATCTCTCAGGGGGCTCTTTTAGGAGAAAAATGAATGTTTTACAAGCGATGTTCCCATGGTTTCAGCCCAAGTGTGTGTTTGCAGTAACCACATTGTCACTTGTTGGGAACAGGCTAATTCAGCTCATGTTCATCTCCCAAAGAACTGCAGCGTCCTCGTACTGTTTGGGCCATGGATGTTACACAGTGGTAGCAGAGAGAAAATACTGCAGTTGCAGTTGCAAATGCATCTCTTGCACTGAGAGTCTCTAGAGGCTACAAGGAAGATGAACAGCTCCAAGAGGATCAGTTTGGCCAGTGGACCACAAGACTGGCAGTGCCGCCTTAAAAACCGCTGCAAAACCATCTCTTTCAAATGACAGGTTGAGTACATGCAAGTAAAGAGTGTACAAGTTTCAGACAGGGAAATACATTGTGAAAAGTAGTATTGGTAGCACATCACAATGTTATCAGATCCAGGTTGTTAGAGTGTTAAAAATGTTTAGGGAAGAGAGAGTTGCCACGGGAGCAGGCATGGTATTATGTATGGAAGTTCAGTGAGGATTTGTGTGTTTAATCAGTAAAGATGCTATGGAAATTCTAGGTCCATTATGTTCTTAAACTATTCAGTGTCCTTAATAGTAACTAACAATCTTCCTTGTAATTGAGAAGGGATTTGTATCTACTCTGTGGACAGCTTATGCATAAACTGAAGACAGCCCTCTGCTGTACACACTTTTGACAAAATGTGTTTGTACCCTAAGTGTTTGTTCCTGTCATTTGATAGAGCAAACACGTATTTTCAAGGGAGATTTGCATATCCTCCTGCAGAGTTGTTCTGAAATCAGTCCTGTGATCTCTAATGACTTTTGTGCCCTTATTTAGATACCCCATTTACAGTGTAGTCTGTGTTTTCCCTTTCATGAATATGATTACGCAGTGCTCAAAGCAAACATGACTAGTTAATCACTCTGTTTCCCTTCCTTTGTTCTCCTCCCATAAATCTGGCACCAAGCTTGTGCTTACTTGCAGCAGTTTATTCTAATTCTTTGATTTATCCAGTTGGTGCATTATCCTCCAATTTATCTAGCTGGTGCATTGTCTTTCATTTTCCTGTTGCCTCCCTCTTGTGTTTTGTTGCCTTTTAGGTGTACACATAACTCTTCTGAAACAAACCTGAGCAGTTTTGGACCTGGAATGATTTTGTGGTGGTGTTTTTCTGCTGTATCAATAGGGACTTTTTTTTCCAGAATGGAAGAGAAGCACAGTCCTTCACACAGATGAGTGTGGCTGCTTTATGATGCAGAAGGAATTTTTTATGATTTGTTAGTAAATCAGCTCTTCCAGGTATTACCTAATTAGCACGTGAGAGCTTCTTGCAGCATAGATTTTGTAGAAGTGTGTAACACTGAATTTTTGCTTTTGTAAGTGTAGTAGTTGCTAGAAACAAAAAATCCATCTGTGCCTAAGATTAGCTGATAATTTGTTGGACTTGCAAGTTGCTGTGTAACAAAAGTCACGTGGCTTTTTTCCTTATTTTTAAATTACTAAGTTGGAAACTCAGATCAGCTGCATGCTGAAAAGTTCTGTACATAGGTCTTGCCAGGTTGGTTTCTGAATGAAAACAAGGCACTGCAGTAAAAAGCTGTATGTAATCAGTGTAACTATGCAAGGTATGTAACTTTTAACACACTTTGTACTGATGCAGCCTGGATTTGTGAATTGACAGTCCTTCTCATTGTCTTTCCAGGGTGCTGATAAGACTGTGAAAGGCCCAGATGGACTAACTGCCTTTGAAGCCACTGACAACCAGGCAATCAAGACTCTTCTTCAGTGACGGATGGACTGAAATCTTAAATGTCTCTCCTGTGGCCTCACACTGCTGCCTGTCTGTCACTCTTTGCATCTTCCAGCTTCTTCAGCTAAATACTTTGGGGGGAGGGAAATTCTTTATGAGTCAGACTAGTTAGGGGCTTGTATCAAAGATAATCTGGTTGGAGAGGGTTGAAAACTATTATGAACAGTGTCCCTGTAGGACTTATTTCCAGTGCACAATCTCTTCCCATTTCTAGTGAAAATGGAAGAAGGAAGACAGACCATGCTGAATTTTTGGCTTGTAAGCCTCCTAGATTAGTACTAAGATTTTTTAGATAGATGGAAGTACTTCCTTTAGATGGAGATACTAAGTACTGTGTACCTGGAACTAATTGTGAAGGAGACAATAGTCCCATGCTCTTAGTGTCTGCCATAATCTGAAGTGTAGTAATGTAGGTGGCTGGGTTGCTCTTCTCTCTTCTCTCTCAGTGGGTAGCTTTATTCTTCTTCTGCCTAAAGCTTCTGTTGCAGTTTTGAGGACTTTTGATACTAGTTATTGGAGCTGTTCTTTATATTGACTAATTGGATGTCACACTAATGTTTTCTGACTCTTGAGCAAACCAAGAAAGACCAGTTGAGGCATGGTGGTGTTACACTCCATAATATCTGCCAAGGTACTTTTGGATGCTTGAATTTGAAGTCTTTCTATCCCGTATTTGTTCTAGTTCAGGACAGACACTTTAAGTAGCTGCTTTTGAGAGAGGTCAAAATTTCACTGTAGTTTTTTTTTTTTTTCCAAAAGGAATGTAGATGAAATTTCTTTACTCACCACATCAGCATAAAATTCCTAGATACATGTGGAAGCTCCAGGCTGTTAGGTACATAAGGTTAATCAAGGCAAATGTGGAAAAGGAACAGTAGTTATTTAGACATTCATATCAGGTGACTATTGTTGCTAAATTTTTCTGGTAGGCATGGAACCTTTTTAAGTTCAGATGTAGAAGCAGGAAGATGTACAAGCAGAAGTCTTAACTTGCTCTAACTACTACAGAGTTTTTTTTCATTGTGCGTATCTTCAAATCAGTGTTTCATTGTCCAATGGATGAACCTCTTAAATTCCATTAAGGCATGAGGCTTGTTCTGGAAGTTCCCAGTGTGACCATACCACATTAACCATTGACTTTTAGATGAGATTTACTCTACCAGTAAGTGTGACAGTCTTGATCGTTCATGGGAAGATATTTAATGATGTTGTAGGCGCTCCCATCACGTCTTGTGGTCCTCAGGAATGTCTGAGCTTCTGGCTTTCATCCTGAAAATTTTCATTAGACTCCTGGTTCACCTAAAACTGAGTGACAGGTTCTAGACCACAAATTATACATCTTCCTCTCTTTTGGAATACAGATTTCAAACTTCCTGGTAACAAACACAATACAGGAAGAAAAAATGTGTATAACGTCTCATGCTGAATTCTTAAACAAAAGTAGCTGATACTATTTTGATATCACTGTTGAAATTGAGAGGATATATAGAAGTAGACTGGTGACTACCACTCATATTTAATGGAGACTTAGTTTTACTTGAAGAATGTTGCATACTAGGATTGAATGTCTTGGCTGTGAAAAGCATTGCATTTAGACTGTAAAATGAGAGCAGGAACTGATTTACATCTACACATACCATAAGAAAAGCAATGGAGAAAACAATCAACTCTGGCCATAAACTGTACAGTGCAATTATTCTCTTTCTTGGAGATGGATGGCAAGGAAGAACAAAAGGGTTGGAAATCAGTGATAACTCAATTGGTAAACTGTTTATAAAAGAACAAGAATATTTGGTGAACAGTGCTTTTAGTAACTATTTATAAGAGGACTCTTTAATCTTATCTCTGATCAGTGCTGGATTGTCATGTCATTGTAATAGTGTGAACACAGACTATAGGTTTAACTCTTTATTCAGCTATGAAAGTAACAGTTTTTGGCATCAATTTGCCTCCATATTATGCTATTAAATACTTAGCTATTCAAATACTAGTCTAGAAAACTGCGATCTGTTTTTACGTTGAGAACTTGATTATTCAAGTTTTTTGTGTTGATCACTGTCAAGTTGTCTGGCTGTAGTGTTTTTTTTGATTTTTGTTGAGGTTTTTTTGGTTTTTTTTTCTTTTTTTCTTCTGTATTCTTTCCTGCCCTTCCCTTTAACTCTCATTTAAGTGAGCAAAGAAACATCTTTGTACTAACTCTTCTGGAGATTCACTGAGGCAATTTTGCCTCCCTTTTTCTACAATTATGGGGACACCTTATTTTTTCTTACTTCACCCTGGGGGGAAAAAAGAAGCAAACAGACTTCAGTGAGTCAAGTGTTAATTTGGCTGTAATATATACCCAAGCTGCCTTTTGAGATAGTTAAAAAGATGGCATTTAATGTTTGGCTTATAAAGAAGAAATACTTTTCTGCTTTTTGCACTACATAACAGGTGTTTAATCATTTTGCCCAGGATTTAAAAGAAAAAAAAATAAAAATAAAAGCTTATGCATTTGTAATTGTCTAGAGACTGGGCTTGTTCATTTGTTTCTTTCTTGTTAGCTATTTTGTGGAAAAAATAATGGGTGGCTTCCTCTATCTTTGAGTAGGTCCTAACTAGATAAAAATACCAAACTGTAAATTATTTTTCATTCTATAAACAGAATTTAAATACTTTGTCAGACTGGAATTGCATATACTTGGAAATCCACTCTCTTCTTAAACCTTTTCCTTTGAAATTTGTGCTGAATAAGTTATAAACTTAAGTATATTTTGGATTTTGTACCCTCTGCTCCCTTTTTCTTACAGGGAGCAAATGAGAAAAGGAGTACAATAATTAAATGGAACTGAACCTAACATTGAGTTTTTGTAGAAGAGGCTGGTAAGAATAGAGTGTTCTAGGTCAAGCAATTACAGTGTTGCATGCAAAATTTCAAAATGAACTTGTCTTAATTATATTTTGTAAATGGATAAACAATCATCTTTCTACGCAGTGACAGAAGAAAAACTAGTGCTCTGTGCATTTTGATATTTGACTTTCTCTTTTCACCATTGTTAACTGTTTTGACACAGTTGGGTTCATCATTATCTTGGTTCATAGACATCAGAATGCTAAATGATACTGTATTTTTAAGTTTGTGTTGCAAGAATGAATGGAATAAACTTGAATTGTGCGATATGAGAATTTGGAGTTTCATTTCCCTTTCTGCTCCTGCATTTCGTTAACCTCGGGCTACAACTTTTTGTTTGCCTGGAAGGCATCTAAGTTCCAGCTCTCATGTACAGTGGTTAAACTGTTTAGCTGCTTATAAGACTGAAATGGGGAATGGAAGCTGCTTTGAAAACTGAATAGATAATGTTCTTCGTGGCTGTTTTGGGGGGTTTTAAATTACATCCATTTAAAAGGTGTTTTGATTTTTTTTGTGGTCTTGTAGTCTGCTTTTCCTGCTTAAATAGGAATGCATAATGTTGATCCTTCTTTTCATGCTAAATTCTAAGAGATAATCTGTAGAGAGAGGAACGTTTCTCCTGTTACCTCTGAAGACTGAAGCAATTTGCTTTCTCCTTTACTTCATCAAAGAAACTGAAAACAGCTATTAACAGAAATCGCAGCTGAAGTATAAATAAAATTGTATAGAAATGCTTATTCATTATTCTTGTGACATCTTTACAGTGACTTTGTCAGAACTTCCTTTTATAACTTTGCTTGTCAGTAGAGATTTGAATCTAATTGCCTGAAGTGTTATGATTTATTTTAAAATAGACATTTAAAAGGAAAAGTACAGGAAGATGTGTCAAAGTAGAAGAACTATAAATAGCAAAAAAAAACCATTTCAAAATAAATTAAATTTTCCTGGTTTTCTCTGCTAAACTTTGAGAAGTTTACAGAACTTTTTTGCTGTATGCAGAACCTTTCAGTCAAATAGTGGAGAGAACAAGTGTATGTTCACTGTAAATGGTAAAGTAGTTCAAATGGTGTAATGGTCAGTGGCAACTGATGTGTGTGGGCTTCAGTTCTTGTGTTCATATTACTGATTCTTCATTTTGTGACTGTTTTTGGTGTGACTTACGGGTTTGTTTTTTTTTATGGGCAGTTTTTCTACAGGAGGAAATAATCCTCAGTTCAATATGCAGATTTCTTTCACTCACGTTCCTCAGTGACTGGCAAACCAAATTAATTTATGCAGGTAAAGAGTCTAATATTTATGTCTATGGCTGATCTTTCGAAAGAGAATGGTTTCCCAGCCCCCTTCCAAAAGGATTTTGGCCCAAGAAAAGAATTTCTTCAATTGCACCACTTGATTGTTTCACTCAGTTTGGAGAAAACTATACTCTCAGAGCTCTCCTCAAAATATTTTTGTTCTACTCATCATCTCACATCTGGGAACAGCTTTCAACTCGAAGCTATGCCATAAACTTCCTAGATGAGTGTTTGAAAGACACTTGGTTTCATGCAGTGCCTTCAGAGTCTTCAAACCCATGTAATTTTTGTCTGCTTGGGAAGTGAATGAACATTTTTTTTCCTAGGATCAGGGCTCCTCTCTCCCCACCTTAGCAGTCAAAACAGGGTTTTCTAATTTTAAACTCGGAAGTGTTGCATTTAAATACCATTGCTTACCATTGTGATCTAATGCTGTTTTGGAGAGCCTTCTTTCAAATAGAAATCCTGGAGTCCCTTTGAGTCTTCACACTTCAGGTGGTGTTTGGACCTGGGTGCACCTCTCCGTTCTCCCATGCCCTAAGTGTCTCTGCAGGCTGCCACAGAGCACACGATTCTTTTGTGCTTTCTGCTCAGTTCTTGTTTACAACATCGTTTTGCAACATTTCAAACCTAGAATAGAGGCTTTCGTGCACTGAGGGTTCATCTCATGGCCATTCAAGTTAAGAGGCAGGACAGTCTGCCAAAGCCACAACAGACTGCATGTCTCAATCCATTTATCAAAATTCATTAAACGAAAATTTATTTCAGTTGTCTCAAGCTGAACATAAATTTGAAGGGTCCAAAACTCAGTCTCAAAAATAGTTTCTTGGCCAGTGACCTCAATTTTGGTTCATGTATTAAATTATTCACCTCTGAAACATTTCTTTCTATGTGTTTCTTATTATTTTTCCTCTAAATGAAAGTAATTCCTCACTACATTTGGAAGAACATTGGGTTTGTTTAACTAAAGCTTTTGTCTTAAAGTAAAATAAGATATAGTTTGGAGTAATGTTTTAACTCTTTAGACTGAAAAGGATTTGGAGGTGGGAAGTCTTGAAAAGTATGTAACTCTTCATGGAAGGTAAATTATGCTCCCTCTTTCCTTTTGAAATACACTTTTAAATAAGATTTGTAGCCTTTTATTTCAGTAGCAGCATCTTGTGACCATGTCCATGATGGTCACCTTTTTTTTTTTTTTTTTTCTTTTATT
>VXBN01000507.1:86780-103069 GCA_013397395.1 Sinosuthora webbiana
TTTTATTCTTTTTATTTTTTTCTTGTATTATTTTCAGTAGAAGACCGACAGATCTGTTAGACTGACACAAAATATCTTGGTTGGTTATTGCCAACTTCTCAGTGCAGCCCCCAAACCAGATCTATGGCAAATAAATTTTGATTTTACATTCCAGAATTCTTTCCCAAGGTTTATTCTTGTTACTTATAAGTATTTTGGTGGGCTTTGTATTGCAACACCACTTCTGTAGGGTTTTTTTTTTTGTCACTCTTTTGCATAAAGCAATAATTTTACATTTTACAACAGAAATTAATCTTCTACAATATTTTGGCTGAAAAAAAAATAGCCTGTATTTATGTGTGTCTGCTACGTAAGAACATTTGTGCTGAAGGGTACCTCACATCTGTACTTCTGGGAAATCGCTACGGAAAGCTAGTGTAGCACCTCATATCAATACCTACGTGTAGATAAGGCTGAAACAGCTTTTGAGATATTGGTGAGATGCCACTAGAAGTGGGAACAAAACAGCAGCAGCTGAGTTGTTTTTTTGGTGACTGTGCACAAACTTCTCTGTATTTCACTTATCAACTTCTTTCCTTCTCTTTTGTTCACTGAAGATGTTATCTGATGTCAGGATTATCTCTCAGGTCTTGATACACCTTACAGGATTTTTTAGTGCAATTTGCAATAGCTGTCATTAATGTTCTCAGAAGCACAGAAGAGCATTAGAGAGCCATGAGACAGATGGAGGAAGCACACACAAATTTCTAGTGTCAGAGGCTTCAATCATAAGAACAAGACCTAAAATTTTAATTTACGGAATTGCTGAAGGTAGCTATACATTTAAATATTTACAAAGCTATGTTGAACAGTAACTTGAAATAGATCCAGCCTACAGTAATGAGGGTGCATAGCCTGTACACTTAATTTGGTGGTGTTTCTGAGGCTGTGTTCTCGCTATAAAAAGCTGAATATATATTGGCCATTTTTTCTTTAGGCTTAAAAAAAAAGAAAAAAAAAGTAACTGGCAGTTACTTAACAGATAGTTGCTTTGGGGAAAAAAGAATTCCCTTGTTCCCAATTTACAAAGCTCAGAGGTGGAGATTGAAATTGTTTTTATTGGTGGAGGTGAGGTTGAGAGAGATGTACAGAGAGTGAACTGTGCTATAAATTACTGCCCAAACCTCCCTGAGTGGTTTTGAAAGATCACGTTCTGTCAAAAGCATTTGTTCTCTGTGTGCCAGAGCTGGCCTGTGACACCTGTTCCTGTTCTCTCATCATTGCCTGCCCCTCCTGCATGCACAGCTTCCAAAAGCTCCACCAGTTTTCCCTTTTCAATGGGTGCCTTGAAAGTAGGCAGAGAACTTTTAGTAAGTGTTATTAGAAAAAGCTCCATTTAAGGCTGTCATCTATAACAGGAAATGAGGAATTAAAACCACAGGAGGAAGGACTGAGGAGAAATTAAGTAAATGACAACTTTTCTTCATCTTACCTCCTTTCTACTACAGGCATGTTCTTTACACCTTATAGTAGTTGGTATCTTTTTTTAAAAGATCAGATGTTTTATCTCCTTAGTTCTTTTTTTCACATCAGGGGTGCTCAGAGTAGTTGCAGATTTGGAATACCATGATTTACCTAATCCTTGTTTGTTCCTTTGGAGTGGGGGGGGTTGTTGGTTTTTTTCCCTGAAAGCTACTAGGAGATAAAGTGGTTACAAAATACAGTAATGTCAGTGGTGCCACAGACATCCTTGGTACTACCCTGAAGTGGATGTGGCAGAAGTGGTTTAACTTGCCTGTTGTTTGAGTTCTTCAGGCCCTTTAGACTGCCTCACTCCTCATTTCTAGTGAAAGGTGTCCCTGCCCTGGGCAGGGGGCTGGGACTGGAAGATCTTTAAGGTCCCTGCCAACCCAAGTTGTTCTGTGCTACTGTGACAGGTTGCTAGGAATAATGTAGATGACTGTATTTTGTTTCAGCCTTTGCAGCAAGATAATTTTCTGAAACCTGTGAGGTATTGAATTTATCCTACTGAACTGCTGATGGTTAATGCATCATACTGCTGGAAGAAATAGAAGACATGTTACTAGCCTGCAGCTCTTTATGCTGTAGTTGGCCTTATGGTTCCTAATGTTCATGTTAGTTGTGATACAGCATAATTCAGAATACACCTGGGCAAGCACACGCCTCAAAGATGAGGCATTTTTGATAGAAGGATGACTCGTAAATATGTTTTTCATTAAAGATCAGGGTTTAAAAGACCATCTGCAGTGTGGAAGAGTAAAAAGACAAACATAGGAGCTTGAGTTGGGCTTTGCAGGATTTTAAAATATTGCACCAATGAACATAGCAGACAAGCGAAGGATAAAAAATAAGATCCCATAGCGACTGAGTAGTTTTTCATAGACCGGTTTCTATTTCAAACTGATTTCTTCACAGTTTCTATTGGAGACTAAATGCTTTTCAGCAACAATTAAAAGCCAAGTGTATAAAAATCTGAGCTTCAGGCTGGGGGGGTTGGAGGGCAGTACATGTTGAGGTAAGGCAAAGAAAGGTGTATTGCATTCAGGTGTTGTGTTCGACAAACAAGCCTGTTTCCCTGAGCACTTGGTAATTTAATGAATAAGGGTTTTTTTGTGCATCTGTGAGATTTAATCTAATTAATTAAAAGTGTTGGCTTTAGTTGTAAATATTTTAAGTGTTTGGTAATACTTGTGTGTGTTCATGCTGAACATGTTTTTTATTGCTTTCCTGCTTCAAAATGATAGATGAAACATGCTCTCTGTGAATTGGGTTTTATTACTTTTTAGGCTTTTTTTTTGTTTGGTTGGTTTTTTGTTGGTTTTTTTTTTTCAGAAGATGAAAGGAGTCTCTTGATCCTCATCTATTTGGACTGGAAAGTGCTGTTTGTATGTTCTGCTGTGAAGCAGAGGCCCATGTCAGTGCAGAGCTGCCTGCTGCACACACGAGACTTTTCACTCTGGAGAGCAGCTGCGACACATGGTGGACCTCCAAATGCACTGGTGACTGGGAAAACCCATCAATAATTTCATGGCCATCTAGGCAGAAAGCTTTTACCTTTTGCAAAAAGGTTTCAACCAGATTGTTGTTATCTAGTGACAACCTACCAAAGTCAGAAATCTGATTTGAAAGAGCTTACATGAGTTTGACCTGTCTGGTGAAAATTTCCTGCAGATAAAAAAGCGTATCCTACTGGAATGTCTCCCAAGGAAATGTTCAAACCTTGGCCAGGTAGTAGGTACATGTGCTAGGATGCACCTATGGATGGGTCACGTCTCAGTGATTTTCTGAGGATTTGGAATGTTTGTTCAAAGGTCCTGTGTCCCACTGTTAAAAAGCCTATGGCCAAAACCCTTAGTGTAAACCTTTGTCACTCTTGCCAGTAGACCCATTAAGAAATCACTGTGGATGCACACTAAGAGGGTAGCAAGTTTCAATTTAAGTTTTATTTAGTGTAAGTGCAGCAGTGATAAAGGCAAATATCTAGTCAGGGATTCAACTTTGTGAAGTATTTGACTAAGAAGAAATACAAAGCTTGTCTTGCAGAGGCTTTGAAATTATACTATACCTATTTTTTGACAGGTTAATTGTATGAAATGTCACTTTTTAAAACATTATCAGCAGTTGGGATTATTTTTCAGGGTTTCTTTCGTCATAATGAGGAATTCAGCCAGGTTTTTCCCTTGTATTGAAAAATTCATCTACCTATAATGGTAGATGAATTCGTTATTCTGTTTCTTTCGGCTCTTTTAAAGCTGGGAGTTATGTTGTATATGTTCTTTGATTAAAATAGAATAATCCCTTGTTGCCTGAGGGAAACTTCTGTATGTGTAAACAGGCAGAGCAAATCTGGCACAGAAGTAATTTTTTTTTTCCTTTGATGACTGCTCTTTCATTTCAGGAAGTAAGAGAGAAGGTAATTCATCTTGCTCATGGACCATTGATAACCAGGTAATAAAAGGCAGGAATTTCCCAGATTCCTGGACTTTGATAAAATTTTGTGGTTAAAAAATGATACTTTCGGCAGGGTTAGTATAAGGATAAGAACTGATGAAGTTTTTGTAACAGCTGAATGCTACATAAATGGATCACATCAGACATCATTGTTACCACAATTGGTACCTAACATATAAGAATTTCCTCTTGAGAAATGAAGAATTTAGGGCTATTTAATCCAAACACTTACTTTGTAATGAGGAATTAAATGGTTGTACTTGGGTTTGAGAGGCAGCTGGTAAGAGATACGGAAAGCTGGTATGAAAATAACCTTGGTATTCTGCCACTTCCTTTCCAAATGCAAAACAACCTCCTACCCTTCCCTCTCCAAAAAAAAAAAAAAAAAAAAAAAAAAAAAAAAGGAAAAAGAAAAGAAAAACAACCAACCAACGAACAAAAACAACAGACAAAATGACTTTGTGTTTCTGCTTGAGAAATTGCCACTTACTCAAGTTCTTATTGGTGTTTTGATACCTGTGCCAGTACTGGTAGCATCTTAAAACTGGTTTCCCCAAGGTTGTGAGACTACCTCAGAGAATATGAGATACTCAGCCTGGAAGGTTCTTGTATTAGCAGTCTGCTCTATTTTCACCATGTCAGGAGGCAAATGTTTCTGTGTGGTGTTGTTTTCATGGATAACCAGGCCAAGTGTCTACAGGAGGCCAGCTTTTCTCAAAACCTTGATCTTTTCTGCTTCTGGCAGATGTAGTTCTTCCCTCACTTGAGAAATACTAGGGGAAAATATTAGGGAGGCTGTTAAATAGTTTCACTGTTTTAATCTGCAGCGTTCAGCTCCTGCAAAGATAAAGTTGAACTTTGAGTGTTGTTCCTGCAAGAAGTTATTTTTGCTGCAAAGGAATTCGGACTCATAAAAGAAGTATGTAGAGAGAGGAAAAAAGAGAATTTTGTTGATTTCTGGTTCTCCAACACATAAATAAACTCAGGCCCCAGAAAATCTGTGCCTCCCTTAGTTTCACAGTTATACAGCAACTCCCCCCTTGAAAAGATTTGGTTTGACCTTGCCAGTTATGATTTCCTTCTGGAAAGATAAGATCAAAAGGAGGAAATGCTCATGATTTTAAGCACTGTTAACCTGTGCAGTGCAGTTGCCCAGGATATTACTGCCAAGATTATGAACTCTGAATTTGTCCTGCTTGCATGTCAAGAAATAATACTTGTCTAGAAAATAAAATGTGGTTAAAAAGTGGTGGGGAGGACTTTTTAATAAACACAAAACAAGAAGCTGAAATGTGCAGGGTCATGTGCAATTCATGTGGCTTTGCTGTCAAAGCAGCTGGGTCCAAATCGTTGCTCTCTTTTTGATTATGAATTGATGAGTTTTGGAGGAAATTGCATTGGAAGGTGATGCTCCAGAAAACATCTCTAGAGGTAGTACATAAGAGGGGCAAGCAGAATATTTTTAGTGTTATTGGGTAAACCAGAAAATGACCAGGTTATATAATAAAGAGGAAAATAAGACAGAATGTGCGTGGCAAAAATTTGGTAAAAGAAAAAAAAGGCAAAATGATTCTTGCAGCAAAGGTGTCTTTGTGGCTGGGCAGGAGAAAGAGTTTTAACCCTGCAGGAAAGGAAAGCCATGAGTCCCTGTTGCAATGCATTCACTAATAGATTTCAGGTTTACACAGTCCAATAGTTTCTGCTGCAGAGGGCTTTGACTCAGTATAGTAAGACAAAAGTTGATAAAGTTCAGAGGACTTTTTGTGCTACAATTTGGGAAAGAGCAAAAAAAATAGTACAAAATCGAGATGTTAATTATATTTTCAATTTAATTAATTTTGCTTTTTCTTTTAGCTTTTTTCTTTTATTGTATTTACAGTTTTAAATGTATGTAAGCTGAATTAGTGAATGTTGCAGCTTTGAAGTTCTTTGGCTCAATATTTGCTTTCTAAATGGTGCTATTATTTAATCTTGAACTGTAAGCCACTATATTCTGCTGAGTTGAAAGAGCATTGTGAAATATAGTATTGCAAAATGCACAGGAAGGCAGTTGTAATGTTTCTTCCTGAAACAGGCAAGCCCAGCAGCCCTTCTAAAATGCAAAAGCTTATTTATAATTGGCAGTATATAAGGGAACAATAATTACCAGGCTTTCTACACTTCCAGACTGTCTTCTTTTTGAGAATGAACACATTCTAGTAATTTATATACAACTGGCTTGAAGTTGTGGAACTTCCTTCTGGTTCGTTTATACAGGAAAGTTTGAGAGCCACTCACCCAAGCCAGTAATCCTTAATACAGAAATAACAAAGATTAATGCATATTTCAGCAAAATAAACAGACACTAAACTCTTTCCATTCTGTAATAAGCAGTCATGGTGGAGGTTGGGAAGTACAAATCTGGCTGAAGGTGAGCTAATCCAGTGTGACAAAGCTGTGGGTTCTCCTATCCTTGAGGCAGCTCCCTGCCTCCTACCTCGCAGTGCCTGTGTAAGGTGGCTGCAAATGACTTCATTTTTCACAGCTGTCACCTCTAGGATGGCTTTAAGCTCTGCTAAACACCTCTTTTAGTCTATGGTCTTGCAGGCCTTGGTTGATGAGCTTCCACAAGCCACACTGGAGGGAGAGGAAAATCTATTTAAAGGGTAACATACGGGGGTCTGGTGTGAAGGATCCTTATGCAACTGGTGTGAGGTAGAGTGACCTGAGCTGTCCTGGCTTCTACAAATGTGTTGCTGTCATTGCAGCAGTGGTGGGAGAATTACAGATACCCACAGCAAGACACAGTGGACAGCCAGGAGAATATTGCTGTTCAGTGCTTTCCCCTGCTGAGAAGGATGATGTTCCAAATGATTAAGTGGCCGTCTCTGGATTCAAGAGGGCTGATTTCCTTGTTATTTTGTTTGATCTTCATACAAATCATTTGGGCTGCAGTTTGATGAAAGAGTTAAAATAGCAAATGCTGCTGAAAAAGCAGAATTCCTCCCTTCCTCATCATGGTTTGAGCTGCAACCTCTTTTCCTGTGTTAGCACTACTTCTCACCTGGTCCTAAAGAGAGCTGAAATAGCAGAAAATGCGGCCTAACAGCAACAGCAAAGCTATGAGACAATATTTTAACTGCTGTTAAGGAGAAGAAGCAATTTTTTCTTTCTTAATTTACAGTACTGACAAAAATTGTAGCTGTCTGTGGATTCATCACATCTGGCACATTCCCCAGGTCTTTGCTAAGTCTTTCCAAAGTTTCTTGTAATCCTTATTGGACACAAGAATCCGGAATGATCGAGGGGAGAGTCACCTTGCTGTTCACCTTCCCTTTCAGTTCATTAATTCGTGTGTCGAATGTCCTCAGTCCAGTCCTGAGGCTGGTCCCTAGGTCACTCCAGTATTAACCTCTGTCAACAGTGAGAAATGGCTACTGATGTCCAATTCTTTCTGTCTCCAGCTTTAAACTGTGCCACGACTTTTATATGTGCTGATTGCCAGATTTCTTCAATAGCTTCTTGTGAAGGGAGATTGTTTTTTGTCAAAAGTCTTTGGAAAGCTTAAACATTTTCTGTCTAGAAGTTTCTTCATTTAAAATCAATTGGCTAACGGGGTGAGGTGCAATAGAGTAGAAATGATATGGACAATTGTTTTACAAGGCATATTTCCTTACAATCTGTAATTATCCTGTAACTTTACAGTCCTTGGGGGCTCTGCACTCTGACTTCAAAGGCAGCAAGAGAATGCCAGCGTCCCAAACATGTAAATGGTCAAGCAATTAAAAAAGTTCTCATTTTCCCCAAAGTCCTTGTGAAGCATCCTACTCTATAAACTGCTCTTTACAAGGGTAAACATCTGCTCAGGGGAGCAATCGATTCCTTTCCTGAATGAATTAATTGATTCCCTGCCCCTGCCTCTTGTAGCGAACAACAAATTACCAGTGGCTGTTCAGGCAACTGCAATGCACGACTTCATCTCCATCTAAACTGGGTTTGGACAGATCATTAATTTTGCAGGCCCTGGAATGGAGTGAACTTGTATCTCTGCAGTGTGTTTCAGAAATGCATTGCAACTGAAAATCCAAGGTTTCCAGCAGGCTGACACTTCAAACAGCCTGTGACAAGCCATCAGACTGTCTAGTGTTTCAGTAACTTATCATCACTCTGTGAATACAGTAGACAGTCCTTTGGAATTTGAAGAAATACTTTGAATGGAAATGTATAAACTTTGCTAGAGTTCCCCACTACAATGATAGCATGGGCAAACAGCTGAAAAATAAAATGAGTAATGCCTGGTTCTTACACACCATTTGCATGTGGGAGGTTTGACAGAGGAAGCAGATACTTGGAGATAAAAGCACCGTGGTCAAGGACTGAAATAGAAGGAAAATTCAGTCTCCAAATTCTTGCTCAAGTTCCTCTGCTACTAAATCTCTTTAGGGCCTTATAGTGGTGTCCAGAAGTCTTGGCCAAATAGTGATGTCTGTCCTGTGATACAATGCACACAGGTAAACAGCTTATAGTAAGCTAATGTTTGACATCAGCTGCCACTTCAAATAGTTCTGAGAGATCAAAAGTCCTCAGCTTCAGTAGGATAAACTCTGAATGCTCTTCACGCAGTGGAAAGCAGCAAGAATGATCAAAGGTCCTGAAAACATGCAATAACAGGCCTTCTGATATGTAAAACACTCTTGCAAAGAGGAAGGGAAGCTGTCTTTCTCCATGACTGTGGCAGATGAGATAAAAATGGATATAAAAGTGAGGAAACTGGCATCAAGAAACAGTGAATTTCTGAAACACTTCTGAGAAAGCCTATGGAGTCTCCATCATGAAATGCTTTTAAAAAAAGATATAAAGGATTTTTCTGTTTGGGTTTTTTTGTTTTGTTTTTTGTTTGTTTTTTTTTGTTTGTTTTGTTTTTTGTTTTGTTTTTTTGGGGGGGTTGTTTGTTTGTGTGTGTGTGTATGTGGGGAATAGGTTTAAGAGTTACTCATGTAAATCTTTGCAACAATGTTCTTTTTCCAAACGCCTTCTAGGCCAGCAATTTTGTGAAGTTTCCTCTTTTTGTTGGGTGTACATGTATTTAGTGCAGCTAAATATACCTTTTGAAAAAGCATTAAAATATATGCCTGACAAAAAATGCGTACAAGGGATGCATATTTATGAAATGTATATGGATTATCATATTTTAAACTCCTATTGAGAATGATAAGTTCAGCTGCCTTTCTGGGCTTTTTTGGATTTGGTATCCTCTGAAATGGAGTAATTCAGTGTACTTCATGGATACTTCCAGATGTTTTTCAGATATTGTGCTTGTTGAAGACAACTTCTGTGTAGACCTTATGGAAAACAAAAAGTGACAAAGACTTGGAATTTTAAAAAGAACATTATAAATCTTGAAGATGAGGTTGGTTTTTTTTCTTCTTTCTTCCAAGGATACATCCCCTGCAGCTGTTTGTATTGATTCTAACACTGACTACTCTGCAGAATCCTACTGAGTCACTGTGACAGCCAAGTCTATGAAAAACAGATTGCAAACCACCTGAAAAATATTTCAGAAATGGCTCTGAGAGCCTTGTTGGATGTTGAACAGTGTTAAAAACACAAAGCTGTTCAATTGATCAAAGTTCAGTTATGATGCCTTACATAGGCACAGGCTATATGCTGGTGTAATTAATTAATTTCAAAGTGTAATACTTTGTGTGTGTGTGTGTGTGTGTGTGTGTGTATGTTCACACTGGCAGTATTAGTGCTCTAGTGTGAAAACAGCTTCTAGCAGTAAAGTTTATTTCCATCCCCACTCAGATATGATATCAGCCATCACTGGCCTCTCTTCACTCATGCCTTACTTAGCTGCATCCACAGTGCCAAAGGTTGTGCTTCTCTAGTTGTACAGGTCTACAAGTCTAGACAGGATTTTTTTTCATTTTTAATAGGTTTTAGTTTCCTTCATGATGTATCTTTCCTGATTAATGGATCTTTATTTCCTGGAAAATGGGATTTATAAAAAAAAAAACAAACCATTTGCCAACTAGCTTTGGAGATTTCCCCCATTCATTTTAGTTAATTGAAATTATAAAAATTCTGCAGCTTCTCCAGCAGAGATTTCTCTGCAGAGTGCCACTTCTGCCCATGCTTCACAGCTCTATATTACTTCAGCAGATATAAATAAGATATATCAAGAAATGTGTGTTAAAAGGCCCCATTAATTTGAAATAACATGGCCTGGAGTATTGTTTTACCCCTTGATAAACACATTAGTGGTTGTAAAAGCCTTTTTCTTCTCTGCTATGAGGCTACTATTCCCTGAGTTTTGAAAAATATTTCAGGATAATTTATCTTCTATTATTCATTTGTGCTTAAGGTTCAAATCTGATGTTGTTATTGTCTTTTTATTGGTAGTAAATGATGTGCAAATGAAAAGAAAGCACAATGGTCTGCATGCAAACTTTGAGCTTTCCAAGTGTGTGACCAGATGATAATTTTAGCTCCAGGCCATGTCTACATTACCAGGACCACAAGTGTGCTATGCTAGCAAATCCTTCAGGAGTGAGCACAGCTGCAGGAGGAAAACCATGCTTTCCATCAGTCCAGACATCACCCTGAGCAAAAAAACCCACAGGAAAACAGCAAAAGGTCTGGAATGGCAAGATCTGCTTCATCCACTTCAGTGGCCAAAAATGTCTGCTGATATGACATCCCTCCTGGTTCAACACTGCATCTGCATGGGTTGTACTTTAAACTTTCTCATGGAGGCTGGACTAGATCTCCTGAGGTTCCTTAGAACCATGCCACAATTCAGATTATATGTTGCATTTTGCCTGAGTGTTAATATTTCATTCTGTCATAGTTTGAATTAATGCAGACAGAACAGAAGCATTTCCTAAGATTTTCTCATTAGCCTTGTTTTTCTTCTGAAACTCTAGGATGGTGTGCTTTCAGGTTATCAAGTCAAGGGCAGGCTAAAATCAGATAAAGAATGATCTTGCTAGAGCTGACAAGCAATCCTTTGTAAATGGGCTGGCATGTTGCAAGTCTCAGTGAGTCAGTCAAACATATGCTCCCAGTTTTGATCTAGGTTGTCCATTTTCCAGGTGAAACAACCCTAACAATGACTTTAAGTAGCTCTTTGCAGCTGCACATGGGCAGTTTCCAGAACATGTAGCCTGTTTTTATAGCCCAGCCAGTGAATGGGGCTTTGGCAAACCACAGGGGCCTGACTGGCAGCAGCCCTCTGCCCCATCCTGCAGTGACCAGAGATTTGTCTGAGGGGTTGTACCATTTCTTCCCAAAGGTCAGCACTGGGGAGCAGCACGGGCAGTGCTGTGGTGGGGTCTCTGCAGCCTCTCTGACCAGGAGAGGTGGGGGAAGCCTCCTCCAGGTCACCGGGAGAAAGTGATTTTCCTTGTGATGGAAACCCTGGTCCTCACTGCAGACTTCAACAACCCCAGGGTCTACAGGAAACACATCTGAGGCAATATAAAAACCTGTGTCTTTGAAATGTGCTTCGTTCACCTGAAACCTTCTCTAGGGGAATAAATGGTGCTACTCAAAACTACTGCCCAAGGGAAGGCCTTTCCCATCATGAGGCCTTTCTTCTTTGCAAATAACAGTTTGTTGCAGAATAAAAGCACTTTAAAAAAAAAAAAAAAACCAAAAAAAAACTGAGCTAGATCATGTGCCTGTGGTTGTATGACCTAATACAGGGCTTTATGTCAGAGAGATGTTAGCTCTTCTAGTGCTCCAGATGCAGAATTTTAGGCAACATTTCAAATTAATGCAGTAGGAAGCTTCATCCAAGTTGCTTACAAATAAATATCATAGCCCTGCTAACAAAAAGATTTCATAACCTCAAAGGACTCAGAGACAAAAGCATATCAACCATAAAAGTGGCTTTCCCTTACATTATTAGGGAGAAAACGATGAGCTGTAAATAATCAGAAAGCTGATTTCAACTGTACTTGCAACGAAATATCAGTTAATTCTAAATGTTGCTGCAAACAAATCCATGCTTTTTCTTCTCTACTTACTAGGTTTTTATTAAGTTACAAGAGAAAAATACAAATAGTTGCATCTCTAAGAATATCTGGAAGTAGGTTAAAGCTTTGACTCTGCAGGCCTTTTAACTGTACCTAATTTTAAGGATCTTCTCACCTTGCTTGGCAGCTGATAACGCACAAAACACTTGTTTCAACACCTAACAGCATCACTGCTACAACATATTCCTTCCTAGAGAAATGATCTGCTGTGCTGTACTCACCTGTGAAAACTGTAATCTCTTGATGTGATAAAATGCAGGTTTTTCATGTACACGTTCCATGCCACACATGGTTTGATCTGAATCATCAGTGAACAATCTCAATCATCTAGCTCTCAGTGTCATTTTTAGTACAGATTTTGTCATTCTGAGGATGACAAAGGAGATGAGGATCAATCACCAGAGAAAGGGCCAAAAATAGGAATGGAAAAGAGAAAAATGGGAAAGCCGTTTCCCACAACCTGGGAAAAATGGTTGTGAGACTCTAGATATACACACAGAGCCTTCAGTGAGCTGACAGCATTTTGGTCTTCAACAACAAAGGTGTAAGTCTGTGGTTGATCTGGGCAAGAGAATGTTTCTTTCCAGTATTCTTGGTTTGGCTTCTCAATAACTTATTTCATCATTTATTGAACCGATCCATATGGCCTCATAATGAATAGTTAATGCTGAGATATTAAATGTCTTCAGGCTCTGAAGCTCTGTTTCAGCTATTATGAGATTTGCCCTTTTCATTTTTAGAGAGCTCTCTTAAAAATACACAGAGAAAAGTTCAAAGGTACTGCAGGCCCCCTCTTTTTATCCCAGGTTTTTTGCCTCCTGTTGACTTGGACACTTTTAGTTTGCCTTTGCAGAAGGCCTCTATGGGGACATTAGAAGACATCAGATACACTGACACTGAAGAAGGGACCTCCTATAATTCAAGGATAAAAAGTTCACTTGGTTAATAGGCTTTGGGGAAAGGTAAATTTTCCTGCCTGCTAAAATGGACATTTTTATATAACTAAGATAAAAAGAAACAAGTAGGGAGGAGGAGAAGACTAGAGGAAACCTTAGAGAACCTCACAGCTTTAGGATTCCTTGCTTTTAGAAAGGTGCAATATTGAAGAAATGCGTTGGTTTTGTTATTTATTTCCCTAACTATTAGGGAATTAATTATGAATTTATTTTTTAAAACTTTTCTGTAGATGAAAAAATTCTTGGTTACTTCCCAAAAAGTCTGAGTGTCCTCGTACCCAACATTAGCAAAATAAGGAAAACAAAAGCTGGCTTCGAGATCTTACTTTATTTCTACAAGTCTGTTACATAACAGACTTGTGAAGAAAACATGTGGGCTCTGTTAATAATTTCCAGAATTACAGAATACTCTGAGTTGGAAGGGGCACACAAGGATCATCAAAGTCCAACTCTTGCCCTGCATGGGACAGCCACAAGAATCACTCCACGTGATGTCACATTTAAAGCAACTCATGTTTTGATCTGGAGAGGATTTTGTATTATTTGCAGTGCCATGTATTCCAGACAAGGTGAATCCTGGGTTACCTTTTCATGAAGTTTCACCACTTCTGTGGTTGGAGTAGAATATCTGACAATGAGCAAACCTTATTAAGTTTAGAAATTTCATTTGGGAACTAGTAAGACTTCCAAAAAGCTGAAACTGACTTTATTCTTCATCTGAATTTAGTGAGAATAGTGTTGCATGGTAAGCTTTGGTTTCCAAGTATTTTTGGTGTGGCTAGAAATAGTGTATCCCATACTTCAGCATGCCTTATTTCAGCCAATTCTAGCAATAAGCAGCAGTGGAGCAAACAGCTATGGGGAAAAAAAAAATAAAAAATAAAAAGTAACCAGTTTAATTTTGTTGTCTCCTTGCTTTGCATTTTGGATTAGTGAATCAAATTCCTTTGGAGGGCAGCCATTGTCATCAGCTGCAATATTAAATATTTGAGGGTGACTTAAAAGCCAGTTTCAAACCGTTCTGGGTAACGTGGCTATCCTTATCTGTGAGTCACACCTAGGAGCTTTGGGATACAACGCCTAAGACTGAAATGGAAAGAGACAGAGATTTTGATGATGACACCTCAAAATAGTCTTCTTCAGGGCTCCAGTAATTCTGCTGCTTCTCCTGCCCCAGGCTGTCTTGTTCTCCTCCCTTCTTTGGTGCTTGTATGACAGATTGAGGAGAAGACTGTAAAGCTGCTGAGTATCTGAGCCTGTGAAAACTTCTGACTTTTTGAGGATGATGCCAAAAAATTCTGCTGGCTCCTGATGGCCAGCACCAGGGCTGCTGCAAAGGAGTGGCTTGTGCTGTGTGACTCTGGGTGACACCTCCAAAACAGATCATGTGAAGCCTCTGTGCAGGTGCCTGATGAATTATTCAAGGACTGTTATTAAAGTGGTGGCAAGGTAAGCATGGGTTAGAAACAGTACTTGGATTCATCAAACAGGCATCACACTTAGATATTCAATCAGAGGCCCTAAACACAGTGTTGAGGAGCATTGTCAGATTGCTCAGAAATTAGGAAAGAGGAAGTGCAACTTGGATGAAGCTTCCTATTGCATTAATTCGAAGTGTTGTCTAAAATTCTGCATCTGGAGCACTAGAAGAGCTAACATCTCTCTAACACAAAGCCCTGTATTAGGTCATAAAACCACAGGCACATGATCTAGTTCAGGGTTGGGGTTTTTTGCTTTTATTTTGCAACAAACTGTTATTTGAGGAGAAGAAAGGCCTGGTGTTAGGAAAGTTCTTCCCTTGGGCAGTAGTTTTGAGTAGCATCATTTATTTCCCCAGGGGAGGTTTTTGAAGCAGTTTTCAAAGACACAGACCCTCAGGCAGCAGCTCCTTTTGGTCATGCTCTGGTGTCACACTTTCCATGGCTCTGTGGGTGACAAGAGGTGCAACACCCCAGGTGAATATGTGATGAAAAGTGACAGCACGAGGGTGCTTTGCTGTGCATTTTGTATTTGATGTTTGGGAGGTCCATGGCTGGGGCTAATACACTGCCTGCTGGAGAGCTCGAGTCACTTCACTGTGACTCAGAGGCCAGGGAAGTGAATCTCATTCTAGACCTAACCTGCAGATGAGTACCAACCTTATCTTTCATTATAAATGACATCTGTGAAATGCAGCTTGACTTCCTGAGAGAAGGAACACTCCAGCTCAATACTAATTCAGCAGCTCCATCCTGTCCTGTGACACAGTGATCAATTGCTTGTTCTTCTTCTCCTGTGGATGTAGCACATCTTCCTCCAGCAGGGAAGCACTTTAGTCTAATGTGTGGATTTAATTTTCCCATCATTCTTCCTGCTCTGCAGAATATATGTCTGAGCTATGGGAAAGAAATGTAAATTTTTCCAGGAGGCTGTGGCTGGGAGGAGTGATTGAGAAGTAGAGAGCTGTAAAGAGCTCGTAGCAGTAATTGCTTCATGTCCTGTTCAAGCTTTCTTTATTCTTTATGATCTCCTGTGACATGTAAGAATTATTTCCATGCTATAAAGTCAGGGGCTGCATGCAACATGTAAACCCCTCTTCCTCCTGATTCAGAACCTACCTCTGGTGGTGCTGCAAGATTTTATGCACTGTCTGCAATTAGTGGGGATTAGATCAACCTATGACTACCCCTTTTCCTGCAGGATAAGTGGTTTCTCCCTAATATAGATTTGGAAGATTATGAGTCATATTCACTTGTTACTTTTTCTCCAGAAATTTTTGATTTTCTTTTTTAGAGAATGTCAAGCAAGAATTTCTTTTCCATGTAAATAAAAAGGAACCAAACAAACAAACAAACATGATCTTACTAGATATGAGCATTTATAGGAAAGAGGAAAAATATAGATCAGTTAAAAACCATAGAAAAACACAGTCCTACAGGTTCTATTATAAAGACCAGGGAGAGCTGCTTCTAAACTTGTTTCAGTATTACTCACTGGAGTTTGCAGAGGCTTGCAGAGGGCAGCTTGACTTTCTGAAAGCCTGTCAAAATTGCCTTACATCGGGGAGTGGTGCCCTTTAAGAGGAAAAAAAACGCGTCCTCATCCTTAGACTCGAAGCATGCAGGTGGGGTTTCCTTTGTGGCCACATATCTCCTTTTCTTGATCTAAAAATAACAAGTGACAGCAGATTTTGTTGTAGTTGCCAGCTTATTCTCAAGTTCAGGTAATTTGCTTCTGCTTCAGAAGTGATGGGGACACCTTGAACTGGATCACCTGGCATCTGTCTTGCAAACACAATCTCCCTCAGGGCTGGAAAGCTGGGCAGAAACTGAAAACAAGGGTTAATTAGGAAAGAAAGGATAATTATCTGGTTCTCCTTTTT
>VXBN01000507.1:103100-114990 GCA_013397395.1 Sinosuthora webbiana
TTTTTTTTTCCATGTTGCAACCTTCACTGACCTATAGCTAGTGTTAGTTCATTTTCCATTCTGCACCGGTACCTCTGTGCATTTGAAATGGCTTTGACCACTGCTTCTCTGCTTAAATAAAACCCTGGGGATTCTTCAGCCTTTAATGAAAATTACAAAAGCCTTTGCATATTGTGCAATTACCTCTCCCTTTGTTTTCCTACAAAATGGATTCAGCAGCTCCCCGGTGGGACACCAGAATTAGCATGTCAATATCACAACATCTCTCTGCGGAGTCGTGTTGGGTTTGTCGCATTCTGATTCGAGGTTATATGATTTTCGGTGCAAACCACTTCGAAATGAGCTGTTTGCACCGGCACCTTCAGGGCATGTGAACAGGGAGTTGTTCATTCCTGTCCTGGCTGCAGGCTCTGTCACAGGCATTAAAACAATGGCAGTTTAGGGTTTAGAGAGGTTTTAGAGGAGTTTGCCTTTCCAACACCCTGCCCACTACTGCTGCGGCTTCCAGGAGTCCTTTCACATAAGACTCTGCCTATTTCTCCAGTAGCAATACATGGAAACAAATTTTATTTCTCTTCCCTCAGCTTGCCTTTAAGCATTGGAATCCTAGCAGTGGCATCCTTATTTTCAACACAGTTCAGCATATGCATCTTCACTATGCTTTTCCTGACATACATACAGTGTGTAGATAGTGAACTTCTTCTAAGAAAAAAAGAAAGTACATAGATAGATAGATAGATAGATAGATAGATATCTTCGAAAACACAGGCCATTCTGAAAAATTTCCTAGGTCAACAATATGACATTGATATAATGGTGTTTTGAAGGTTTACTCTTCCAATCAAAATCTGTCTCCAGCTCTGAACCATCTGACTTGCACTAGAAGTCAGAAATGTGTCTGTATTTTTCAGCTTGCATACCAGAAAAAAAAAATCAAAAATACTATTTTTGAAGGCTCTGATCCTGTTTATGCAATCTGCCAGGGTAGATTGTGGTCTTTTGATAAGAGGCAGGTGAAACCAAACAACGGAGAACAGCAACACCCAGAATCTGGTGAAAGAACAGTTTGCACAAAGCAGTGCTTCACCCCTCAGGTCTCCATCACTAAGCCACAACCCTGCAGGGAGATCAGAACAAGCTTGGGAATTGCCACATCCATAGCAGTACTTCAGAATAAAACCACAGACTGAATGAAAACACCTCACCTCCCATTCCTCTTTGAAATGGTTAAACTAAATATCATAATAAGACTTTCTCTTAGCAGGGTTGTACTCCACCCTCTTCTTAGCAGGATTGTGCTCCACCCCGTCTCAGCTCATATGGAAACATTAGCTCTGTCTCTGATGTGAAATTTGTATGTAGCAGATCTTATTTTCTTTTTTCCTTTCTTAGTGCACTCCGTTGATTTTGGAAAACATTTTACCCATCCCTTCAAACCGTAATTTTCAGAAAAGATTAGCAGTATTGCAGTGTTTGCTGCTGATGAACCAAGTAAATCAGTTTGGGTTGTGTGTAATCCTGGATGGCATGGTGCTCTCTTTTCTTAGCAAGAGATAATAAAAGGAGCTTGAGCAAGCTGGATCAGGCAGCATATTTGGCTCACTCACCTCTCCTCTTGCTGCCTCAGTTTCCTCATCTGTAAATTGAGAGTAACAATGCTGACCTTGTTACAGTGCCCTAAAGAAAAGAATTACAGAGAGCTACTGAGCTCACCAAAGCCTGTGCAAGAAGTGTGGGTACCTACTTCAAATGTCTGCTCTGGGAGCATCAAAAAGTTAATTCTTTTACTCCAGTTTTCTGGGCCTAGATCTGCATGTCCTCAGTAGATCATAGTACCTTGTTCACTTCAGTTGCTGTTTATCTGTCCATTCTTCTTCTCTTCCCTGCTAAGAACTCATGAAAGTTAACTTATTCCTAAACATGTTTTCTCCTCTGCTTTGGTATTAACAGCTTCACAGGATCCTCAGCCTCAGCAACATCCCACTGGATGCTGCTGGACTGGACTGGCTGCTGCTGCAGCTAAAGGCTACCAGAACACTCAATGCAGCACATGCACTGATGTGTTACAGCAGCTCCTGGGGGATCATCTGGAGGCAGAGGGACCATGATTGTTGCCAGACATGAGCACCCCAAAGTTTACAGCCTAATCAGACAAAGTTAGCTTAATCAGGCAAACAAGACCCATGATAAAAGAACAGCCAGCAGACATCTCCAGCTAGCAGACGACACACAGCAAAATAAAGTGATTTGCCAAGGACAGGGCTGGGCCTTATCTCGCTGTACCTCTCTGGTGAGAGCTGGGTATGTACAGACAGAAGGCAATGTACCCTTGTTCTGGATGAACAGACACTTTGGATTTTGAGGTGGTTTTACTCCTTCTCCCACTGTTCCCTTTTGGTATCTTTGCCTCCTTCATTTTTTTATTTATTCCTTTTTTTTTTTTTTTTTTCAGGCCGGCTTCACACTGTCCCTGGCATTCTCTATCCCTCTCTCCAGCCAGGTCACCAGGTGAAATCTGTCATCAGCCAGCCTTCAGTTCCCTGACAGAAGAGCTTGCAGGCAGCTGGTGCCAATTCCTCTTTTCTCCAGTAATAATGGACCCCCTGGGACACACTCTGCCCTAGCTGTAATTTTGGCCTTGAACAGAATAACTTGACCATGCTAATAGCTGGAAACGACAGCAACTTGCTCAAGTCTTTCTGCCTCCTCCCTGTGCCTGTTTACAATTCCACCTGCTCTCCCCCGCCTTGCCTGGCAGTAATCTGATCGTTCCCTCAGCTTCCCAGCCCTGGGTCCCAGGGGCTGCACAATTATGGAAAGAGAAACAGCCCTAGACTAGGGCGATACAGCCTAGCAGTTTGGACAGTGGTATTGAGTAATCCATCAACCACAGCATCTCCGTGGAAAACAAGGCATCAGCAACGTGAGAGGTGTGTGACCTTCCCCTCTGAACTCCAGAGCAGTGTAGGGGCAGCTCTGAATGCTAATGGCTTTCTGTAGGACTCCTTGTCCTCCATCTGTGCTCTGAAGTACAAGAAGGAATCTGCTTCCATGGGAAATCAGTTCCAGCAAGGTCCATAGAGGTGTTTGCACAGCCCCACAGAGTGCCTGTGTAACTCCTTCAGCAGCTTAGAGTTACTGAAGGTTTCCACCAGAAGGACTCTGCCCTGGAAACCTCGTGTGTGCACAGAGCAGCAGCTGGTGTGGTCTCGTGGTGTTGTGCAGGGTTATTGCCTGCTCTTGCTGTGGCCAGAGCTCTGAGCTGCTGCAGCACTGGGTGGTTGTGAACCACATCTCCGAGCCAGCATCTGAATGACAGCTGTCCAGGTTTCTGTTTTAGTCACAAAAGAAAAAGAGAATTTTGTTAAAAACTTTGCTCCTGCAAAGGGTGAGGGGCGGGGGGAAGAGCCTGGTCCTGTGCTTTTTCTAGAAGTGCATTTCTATAAGATACTGCTGCTGATAAACTCCCACCACTGTTCTCTTACCCCATGCATCTCCTCTCCTATAAATCCCATACTTTTGTGTCAGTCCCCTAGCCCAATGCAATGTAAGGTCTGTGTGGCACAGATGTCCAGTGACCTTTCTGTAACATCTGAGTCCTGTGCTTTAAAGGATATATTGCCTTTCCATTCCATACCACTCAATATTAAAAGTATGTCATTTGATTCCCCAAACCTTAACTCAACTAGATTTTTGCTCTTACAGATTTGCTCTGCTTCAATGACTCAAAAATGCCTTGTTAGCTGGAAGAAAGAACTTGTTTTTTTCCCCTTCAATTTTCAAAGAGAGAGTTGTGTGGGCCAGCAAGTCTTCAAAGCCTATGGTCTGTGGTCCAAGAGCTAAAAACAGTTACAACTTTCACCACCAGATGGATGAAAACTTAAGGCTCATCTTGCTCCTCTTTCTCCTTCAGCAGTAAAAAAAAAAAAAAAAAAAAAAAAAAAAAGAGAAATGCTTTTAAAAGGTTTATCAGTTGGAATTTTTATCTGCCTGTAGCTGGGAAGAAGCTAAAAAACCATGGCAAGATCACAGATTTAGACTAGCTACAGGATTCACAGTCCTGAGAAGTGTTCCCATTACCGAGTGAGGTATCACTCAAATATGTAAATAAGTTTCCCATGGGGAGCTCTCAGATTCTGCCTCAGAGGAGGAGTTTTGCTTAAATAAGCACAGAACAGCTTTGTTGTTGCAACTTTGTGGAGCCTGTCCCTTCAGGCTGCTAGTCCCAAAAGCTGTGTGAGTCCTGGCCAGGCTCACTGAAGAACAAGCAAACGTGTGCAGCTACAGGCACTGCCTTCTCCAGTCCTGCCAGTGCTCCTCTCCCAGCTCTGCTGCTGCCCTTTACTAATAATAGAGCACTTGTATTTTTTTTCAGGGAAGGAACATAGTACATGTGGGTTGTGCACAGTGAGGGTGATTCTGAAATGCAGTTTTTGTGGGACTAAATTAAAATGATTCAGCTTTTGGCTTTCTTTGAAATTAGTGCAGTCATGCTGTGACAGTTGTGGATCCTTTTCTTACCAAAAATACAGTGTGAGTTGTCCCTTAAACTGGTGGCAAGTCCTGCTTCTCTGGAGCAGCCTCTTTCCTGACACAGAACACTAGAATTGTTTTGCCATTATTTTTGACAACTCTTCCACCCATCCCCATGTCTTTAAACCAGGGATTTGGAGATCTTCTGTGCCACCATGAAGAACTAATTTAAAGCACAGAGCACAGAATTTTAGATAATTTTTTCTCAGAATAAATTATTTTCAGAATATTTTAGGAGAAGATACAGTTCAAGAGAGCCAGAGAAAATAGTCACGAAATGGAATGAAAAGAAGGAGGAGGTGTAGGCATAAGAACAGCAGAAAAGGCACAACCAGGAGAGAGGGAACAGAAACTGGATGAAATCAGGATATAAAAGCTTATAAATCTCTTTATTTTAAGGTACAAAAAATACCAAGTCCTAAAATACAATCTTTTCCTGGCAATGACCACACTGTTAATAAATTTGCCTTTTGGAGCAAGAAGGGTGGGTGTACTCAGGGGCATTTTTCCAGCCTTGTGTTTGAGACCTCTTTTCCTCTGTGCCTGTTTCAAGCAAGTGCTGTTGCAAGCCACACATGGGCACATACACAAAAATCACTTAAGAAAATAGAAGTAGGCTTTGCTTGAGACAGCAAAAACAGAGCAAGTTTTGCATGCAGATGGCCTTCTCTGGAATCTGACTGGCTTTCAACACGTCAGCATGGCTGTGTATCTCTCTGAGTTACTGTGACAAGAGCTGAGAATGGATGGCTGGCTGTTTTACTGCAGTTTTTGAAAGCAGTTTTCAGAGATTAGGACTATTTTGGAAAGCCGGGTTTTAGAGTCTGCTTTCAGAAGGTGCTTGACATTGCAAGTGACTTTTGCTACTCCGGTATTTCCTTCAAGGATGACAGAGGTTAAAGGAAAATAATTCATAAAGGAGAACTGAGTTTGGTTTCTTGTCACATTGTGCTTGTCTAGGGAAGTGTTTTTCAGAGGTTTGTCAGACCCAGCTTCATAGCATGCATTCCAACAGTGACAAAGGGCTGTGATCAAGGGAATAAACATATTCCTGAGTACAGTACATCTGCACTGGCTTGGCATGTGGCCTCCTGCATTGGTTGGAAAGAAGTGGGATCAGCAGGTAATAAAACAGGCAAATTGATTTTGATTGTTTTTACTAATTACTTTTTTTACTTTTTATTTTCCTTCAGATTTTTTGTTCCCCTTGTTGGCTTTCTGGTGTCCCGGGTTTACTTCCTGATCTCAGTTGTTAGGCTCCCTGCCCCAGTGGGAAATCATTCAGCCAGCATGGTAAATGTTGTGTGGCTGCTGTCACAGAAGAATTTAAGAAGAATTTAAATGACTGCTGCTAGTATTAACTCCTGAAGCAGTTTTGTAAGGTAGTGTCTGGAGGAATGAGAAGAATCATATTAGAATGGCAGACTGCCGTAACTCCATTGACACCCAAAAAGGGCAGTTACTTCACTTAGCACTGACTGGGGCCTCTCATTTCATTTCAGAATGCAATTTTCCTCTGAAATTCATGTCTGATTTATACTAAGCATAACTATTCTTTCTGTCTAACTTGGGTCACATCCACTGAATCCAGTAATAGATGAGGGACAAAAACTCTTAGAGATGTATCCTTTAAACATTGCTTAGAAGTGAAAAGTTGATGTGTCCATCAGCAGTTATTCTCTTTCCCTTGTTCTGTTCAGTCTTGGTACAAGAACTTCCCCAGACCTCATTTTTTGCACAATTTAATTGTGTTGTAACTTTTTACAGTAGAAAAGTATAGGACAATATTTTCAGAAAAGCAAGATCTCTAGGGAGAGACAACATTTTTTACTAGCCTTGCTGATATATTTGGAAAAATCGGATATGCTGTCAGGTTCTGAGACTCTGCAGGTGACTCAGTGCTTTGGAAATGTTTTATATCTGCTCTGATGAATGATGTCAGCTCTGCTCCAAGCTTCACTTTCTCTGGCCACCAAAGCTACAACAATGCTACTATCAAAAACCACACAGAGGATCATTCTTTCAGCACAGCCTTCCATAGGCCACTAAAAAAAGTTATTATTGTATGGCCCTTCAGATGTTGGGAGGGAAGAAGAAATGATTTTTTTATATCAATGGGCAGGATTTTCTCTCCAGCTCTTGTCTGGTGTTGGCCTTTGATCATTCCTGCTTCACACTGATTGTGATTAACTCAGTGCTGAAGCCAGGCTGAATCCTCCTACTCACTTCTGGATATTCCCCCTGCTCCCCACACAACCTACCAGCAGACCAACAGCTTCTACTCTGTTTAGAAACACATTTCATAACTGTCAGCTTCTGGGATCAGCTTTTATAGAAATGCAAAATAGCTTTCCTTCCCCCAGCACCCATATGCTGAACTACCAGATTACAAAGATGCCCTTTTTTAAAGTTTGAATTTGTGAAGTCTCATTAAATTGAGAATTAACTGCAAAGTGAGGTTTCAAACAGTTACCTCTCTTAAGCAGTGCTACATGGCTAGGAAAACTGTTTTCTTTGACAAGATTTTTAAAGCGGAGTTTACCCTAGGTAGTGTCTGGTTGTGATCTCAGACCTAAAATTTAGGTTTTAGTTACATTTAGTTCAGTTCCCAAATGGACTTTCAGGGGAGCCTTTCAGCCAAACTTCTGCACCTTGGATCATATGCCTGAGATACTGAAGGGAAACAGAAATCAGGAGAGAAAACAGAAGCTGGAGAGAGGCAGCATTTTGTCCAAAGTCAAAGGGAAGGTGAGAGCCAGAGCAGAGCTGCACCATCTCAGCTCTAGGATGTGCACCAGGTGCTGTTCCCTCCCTCCCTCCCTCCCTCCCTCCCTCATGTTTTGTAGCAGCAATTTGTCATGGCTTCAGAAGCTGGCTGCCTGGACTCCTGCAGGCTGGGGATTTTTGAAAAGCAGAATACAGGATCATGTGTTTTTCTCACTATAAACTAGATGAACAAAAATTTGTGCTTGGGTTTGTATTTATTCATGACCATTTTTCCCGGATGAGGTAATGTATTGAATGCAAATGTTTATATTAATGCACTCCCACAGTTCACTTAGGCCAGGAAGGTGAAGCATGTTTAACCAATCTGTTAGCTGCCTATGGCTATTTTCCTGAGGGTTACCACAGTGGATGGTAATGCTCATTTAAATTCCAGCATCTTCCCATCTAGGAGGGGCTGGTATCCTGGCTTCGCTGGCCTCCTGTTCACACAAAAATCAAGCACTGAAAATAGGGCTGGCTATATTTGCACTTAACAGGTCTGGATACAGACCTGCTGCTGGAAGAGAGGTGTGGCACAACTTAAAATGGTTTGGGCCAGTTCTATGCCAGGTTATACCAGCAAGAATACACATAAATCTTCTAAGTGTTTTGATCAGTATGGTTATAGTGATTCCAGAGCAAAAAAAAAAGGGTAGAAAAAACATCGCACACAAGAACAAACATACCAAAGGCCATATTTGTATTGTGGGCCGAACTTGATTGTCTTTAAAATGTGTCGATTAGCAACTGATGACCTAGAACACCTGCTAAAGGTTTCATTTTTAATTAGAGAGCAAGCACTCAAAAGTCTTGGTGTTGGATATGTTCACATTGGTTGTGCTTCTGTAGCCTTGTGCATGGACCCCCTGAGTTCCACTGTATGTCACAGTAACAGCAGTGCAAGATGCCTTATTCTCAGAAAAATGAACAGAGACTCGTTGTTTCTTGGGCTTTCTTCCATTTAAACATTCAAGTTTATGCAGTTTTTTGCTGCATTTGTATATCCTGAAGAAAGAGCAGGTGACGTCTGTGAATGACATGTTCTTTTGCTGACCTTGTCTTCATCCCAGGTTGAGGATCTTTTTGACTGATTGGCCCCTATATTTCCAAATTTGGATTTGATATGTCAGGGCAGAGGCATAAAGGCTGTCTCCAGGTAGAGTCATCTCAGGCTGTAAGATTTCAAAACTTAGAATGGTTTCATCTCTGAGTGCTCCTTGGATGCCATTTTGTGGTAGCTTTATAAAAGTATGACTCAGAGCCTGTAATTAATCCCTAAAGAATTTCATTCTTTGACAAGTCTTGCAACACATGGGACTTCACAATAATGGTGAAATCATTTCCAAAATGTCTGCATGAGTTCAGCTATAACATGTCTGCTGGGAATATAGCAACAGTTTTATGTCTGTGCTCAGAAAAATAAAAATTCAATAAAGATGGATGTATTTCACCTTAAAGGAAAGAACAAATTGTGAGAGTCAAAAACACCTGTGCATATACATAAAGTTTACAATAGACTTCTGTAGTTAAATTTCCTCATGATTTGTTAAACAGGGAAACTGTTTTCTCACTTCTGTTAAAGAGAAGTGCTGGGAGAATTGATGACTTAATGGGAGAAGCTATCGAATTTCTGGGGCATTGTTCACAGAATTATTTACACTGTTTGAAGGTAACTATCCATATTGCTTTCCAGAACTGATTCATTGAGTGTAATTATTTCAATAGAGGATTAGAATAAAGATTAATCTAGGTAATTTGCTGTCCAGGGCCAGGAGCAGATGCTTAGAAATGAGCACCAGCTTATGATTTCATAATACAGCTTAAGCCAAGATAAAAGCTCACTGCTGCCAAGAGGGAAAGGTCCTGCCCTTCTTTCCAGCTTCTGCACCCCCAGCTCCTGGCTTCGTAAACCCCAGATTGCCTGTGCAGGGCTGGTGCTCCTCCAGACACACAGTAAGCCAATGTACTGCAGTGGCAGAAAGGTCACTTAAATAATAACAAAAATAAGTGCTTTTGTCCGTGGTGAGTGGAGCTGGCTTGCCTCCTGATCCATCAGGTCTCAGCGCCAGACGGAGGGGTCATGCACTGGGGATCAGTGGGTGTGGGAGGAAAGAGCAGGGAAGGCTGGAGAGGAATGAAGGAAAGAACTAAGAAGGAGGGACTAAGGGGCGAGTAAGGCTTCCAAGTTGTGTCAGCAATGAGACATTTATTTGGCTAAACCTTCTATTTTTGGCCTATTTGACACCTACTGGAAATCCAGCTGGTCTTCCCAGAGCAGCGTGTACAGTGGGTGGAAGAGCTCTGTCCTGAATGAAAATACCTCATTTACAATTTATGAAGAAGTCTGTATGGGGGTTGTGGAGGGTTGTTTTTGCACACGTGCATGACTTTACAGTCATTGTTCTGGAGTTTTATTGTCCATTTTATTGCTTGGTCAGTCGACATCATGCAATCCTTCTGCAGCAGTTCACAGTAGCCAGAGCTGAAGGCCACACATGATCTCAGTCTCCAGAAATTATTGTTTCATCTGAAAACTCTATTATGTGATTTTTTAGCCTGTTTCATGTAACTTATTGATATGTTAAGGAATAAAGTTCCCAGCACTGAACCTGGGGGCGTCATAACTGCCTTTCCCCTGTGTTTAGTTCAGTGTTCTCTTTCCTACTTCTTAAACCATTATCAGTCCTTGAGGGAATCCTTTCAAACTGAGAGAGCTGAAGAGCTGAAGGAGCACTGTTGCCACCTTTTTTGGAAGATGGCAAACTCATCACTCGAGCATTGATTGTCCATGTGATGGATGACATGGGTGTTTTCACTGGGCAAAATGAACAGGGATACATAGATCATACAGACAATATTTACAATTCCTTCTCTTCTTTGGTGGGGAATTTTTTCTGTGATTTCCACCAGTGGCAGGGAGCTCTGGTTTAAGGTTGGTGTCATACTGCCACCTTTCATTCCTCCAGCACTTTGTCAGTGCTAAACTATAGATCACACCTCATGGCAGCTCCATAGCTGAAGTGCTTTAAGCTCCTGAATAAATATCATCTGATCTGGGTAGTTTTTCACTGGTTCAGTTTCTCAATTTGCTCCAAGTCATCCAGTATTGATTTATTAGGCTGAGGCAGTTCTTCCTGGTGAAGTATGTCTCCACTGTAGGAAATTCATGGATACTTTTAGGGCCATTAGATGCTTCTGAAAATCTCTGAGGTTCTTTTGTAGCTAAGCAATATGTCCTGTCACAAACATTAAATACATAGTCACTCTGGGGTGTTGTTTGCTCTGTCCCACCCCTGACGGGCACAAGTCAGGGGACCGTGATTTTTTTCTTCTTTTTTCACATATTCTATAACAATAAGTTAAGGCTTTATTTTGTCCTCTAATATTCTGATGCTTGATATACCCTTTGATTGTGTTTTCAATGTTGTTTTTCATAGAATCATCATAGAATCACAGAATGGTGTAGGTTGGAAGGCATCTTAGAGATCATTTAGTTTCAACCTCTCACCAGTTGGTGGTGGTGGTGTTTTTTGTTTTTTGTTTTTTTTTTCTCCTGAACTGCAAAATCTAATACAATATAGACAGAAGGTAAATATAACAGACTGGGTTTTTTATTAAGATTTCTCTTTATGGAATAGTTATGAGACACTTCACAATATGACCATTAGATTACGTTCTTAATAATTTATAAATTTTTTTAAATTCTTCTGAAATTCAGACCCTAAATGCTTAGGTAGATTTATAAGAAGGCTACGTGACATGAAAAGTGATGAACATGTACCACTTTCTGTTGCCTTTCAGCCTTTTTACTGTAACTCAAAGCCCTTTTCTTGTACCTTAACAGGCAGATGCTCTTTTGTTTTACCCATTTCCGAAAGCAGAACAGGAACTATTTTATTACTCCCTCTAGCCTAGGTCAGGTGCTGTGAGTGTTCAGCTATCCAGATATTCACCATACCAAGGAAGGCAGGGCATATTCCCTGGACAGCCAACTTCAGGGCAAGGAGACCTGTGCCCTTTGGCTTTGAGCAGCTGTTCTTGAGGCTGGTAGGCACCTTTCTTCTTAGATTGATGGTGGGTACCCAGAGTCACAGGCAGCCTCTCAGCATCAGTTATTCTGTTCTGATAAAGCTAAACTGGAATGTCACTTTGATTTGTTAGTTAATCATCAGCATTTCACTTTTTTTTCCTGGAACATCTTTGAGCTTTGGGGCATACTGCCTTACAGAAACTGCTTACTCACTTGTTTCTCTCTCAGATTTCTTTCAGTCAGGAGCATAATGAATATCAGCCAACATCATTGTGACAGTATTGCAAATATCTCCAAATGCTGCCAAACTGCCACACCATAGGTTAAGATTTCACTGTTGAAACCAGAATTTGATGAGAATAGCACTCTAACCATGGGAATGATTGGTCATTGGAATGATTTATTTGTTGATGGGAGTGGTTAGTAAACCAGAAATACTGATATCAAGGGCACAGAGGTTTTTGTAAGGACATGCTTGTTTCAACCTCAACAAAAACTCTTACAGAAGAGAGAGGTGGTAGGAATCAGATTATATTATAACAGTTTTCTTTTTTTTTTTTT
>VXBN01000507.1:115007-164845 GCA_013397395.1 Sinosuthora webbiana
TCTTAAAACAATATAAATTTTATCTCTTAGAGTAGAATTCTGAATTATTTACCAGTTTACATTTTTATCATCTTTCTTCAAATCTTCACTAGAACAGTAATAGAAAAAAATAAACAAAAGTTTTGGGCTTTTATTTCTGGAGAGCAGAAAAAATACACACTTCACGTCACAGTCAGCATACCCTCTTTTTTCATGTCCTTTTGGTCACTACTGAGGACAGACATATTCCTCTGCCTCTCCCTAGGCACGTGCTGAGCTCAGAAATTCTACATCTCGTAGCTGTCTCTAGAGGGAATTGTCATATGCCAAAGTTCACAGTGGAAAGGACTGGATTTTTACTGTGTTGGGTATTTTTAATATCTCGCAGGATTGGTGGAAAGGGTAGCAAAGCAAACAAAATTAGTATGAACCTCAAAGTGGAAATAACTCCTCCAGCAGACTGAACATCTGTGCTGTTAGGGTTTTCTTCCTATTCATGTCTGTTTCGGTTGAAGCCAAAGATGCTCAAATTCAAATGCTCAGACAATTTTACAAAGGAATCTGTGGCTCATTCTGTGATGCTCTGAAGGAAATGCTAGCTCCAGTTCAATTCCTAGGAAGTACACACTGCCTCACATTGCCTGCTGTCACAACTGGTTGTCACCCTACCCTTTGATCTCTCCCAACCCACTCAACTCCTGCTGCTCTGTGGAAAGCTTTGCTTTCATACTGAAAAGTGATCTTTATAAGTGTTTACTTAAATGAACAAGATGCTGCTTTTTTACTTGTTCTGTGTTTCTCATTCCAGTAAATAAGTTCTTTTCCATTAATTCTATGATTCCAGACATCAGTTCTTTGCCTTCTAGAGTAAGGCAGCTCCTGGAAGGCAGCACACAGCATGGCAAACACCACCTTGCTGTATTGACTTGACTGTAGCTCAAGCAAAGTTCTTACCAGGCTTCTGTAAACAGTTACTGTTTTCACAGTTGTTTTCATGTTGCCATCATTTGATTGCTTTAATTCAGATTATATCCCTAAAACTTTACTGTTTCAACCAAGTTTTCCTGCTCAGAATACAAGGTTTAATCACCATGTTCAGTGTTAAACAACATGTTGACTCCCTTACCCTTTTAGCCCAGGAGACTAATCACAGGATGTGTCAGCTTAAAGTTCCAGTGGCAATGAATGTTTTCTTCACATGAATAAAAAATGAGGAAGTGTGTGAATGCACGTTTTCAAGCAGGTGGTTTCCAGCAGCCTTGGTCTCTAACCAGCTGCTTTCTCTGTTCCCTTCTCGTGGCTTCTGCAGCAAACATGTTATTCGGAAGATTAAGGTTTTGATGAGGGAAAATGGAAAGTCCCCAAACCATTCTTTTCCTGCAGCCTGCATGGCTGGCTGGGAAATATAAGATGTGCCTACTCGACAGCTTAGTGGAAAGGCATAGAGCCAGCCAATTTATTTTCCTCTGACAGCTGAAAACCTGTAGTTTCTCTCCCTTTCCTGACTCCCTTGTCTCTACTTCTGATTGCAGGGGTCACTGCATACTAGTTCCAACTGGTTGCAAACAGCTGTGCTGTTAATTTCTTTATTGCCCATAGAAGATCCCAACAGGTAACATTTTTGCTTGATTTTCCGTCTCTTCTTTATGTTCCTCCTTATCTCTGCAGTGGGAATCAACAACTTTCCCAATGCAAGAGGTGGATGCTTAAAATAATAATGTATTTAATTACAAAGGAATGTTTGAAGGGAAACAAAGTGCACTGTTCTCAGACATGCTTTGGTACTTCTTTTTGAATTACAGCCTGCAGGAAGGCATTGCTTCATCTATTGCCTCTGCAGAGCACCACAGTCACAGGGTGGGATCACTCTGCCCCCTGGAATTGTCTGGTTTGTGTTGATTATTGTCTTCTGTCTCCTTTTATAAAGCCACATTTTATAGGGTCCTACAGTTATAAAGTCAAATATTATAGGTTTGTTACAGGGAGAAATTAATGAATTATAGAAGATATATATGATGCAAAAGCAGATATAAACCAAGATTATTACTCTAAGGCATTCATTCATTTGAATGGTTCTCATAAAGTACAGTAATATCAGAGATTGCACTAAATACACCTTCTTTGCATGGTTAACCCAAACACCACCTTAATTTTCTCCCCAGTTCTACTATTTAGGTAAAAAATTTTATACTATTGAACAACTACATCCTCTCCAGCAAGGGTGGCTACCCTTTGGACTCCAGGTGGAAGATATCCAAAAAGCAGGAAAGAACAAGGACTTAATTCTCCAGTATTGTTCCTATGAATCCCCTACATTTATCAGTAAGTAACTGAGACTATTAACTTAGAGTGGCAGCCTAATCCTTCTGGTACTTTTTAAAAGAAATATTGCTCCAAAGAAATAAAAAAGGACCACTGAGGAACCCATCAGAACCTTCTGGTATTTCCATGCCCTGCTGAAATAGAGTTAAATTTTTCCAGAAGTGATAAAAGGGAAATGAAATTATGTTTCCTGAAAATGAGTGGGATTTCTTAACAACACTGTTTAAATTAAACTTTGAGTGCACGGAGAAAGGTGGTGATAAAGCTTCTGGCAAAATGAATTGATAATAATTGCAGCTAAAAGTACAGCAAAACAGGAATAAATTGTCTGATTGTTGTGGTGTGTCTGCTACTGATAGCTTTTAATAATTTTAGAGTTAGATAAATATCTGTCATTTTTGGGGCAGTGCAGTAGATCTTGCCTTAGGGCAGATGAATAAACTGGTTATTAGACTGAGGTCCCTCACAGCCCTAATTTTCTGGGATTGCTCACCATCCCAAGGGAAAGGCTTCTGCTCTTGTCACCCTGGCTATGAATGATCAAGGTCCTTGGTGCTGTCCTGGATGTCTGGAGCCTTGTTATGTGCCCAGATAACGAGTGGGACAGTGGGGAGGTGAATATTCCTTCTGCCTTGCTGGTTGGACTGGCTGACACTGTTTTAGCGTGAAAAAACTTTTGCAATCCTGCCCACAGCAGTGGCCTGAGCCTGGGTTGTGCTGGGGAGTGTTTTCCACAGGCAAGGGACCTGGGATGGCAGGAATTCAGTGGAACACCTGTAGAAGCAATTTCACAGTGTTTTTTCCGTGGAAGGCAACCACAAACTTGGGAGAATACATCTGCAGGTGTTGCATCCTGCTGCAGTGCTTATTTATCTGGCTGGCAACACTGAAATGTTCAGAGATTTAAGATATGTTCTGAATTCACTTTCAGGGAGTTGCCAGAAAATCCAAGAAATCTGTTCCTTTCCTGTTTAAAAACATCCATAATCTGTGGAATGTAAAACCACTGGAAAAGAAAGAAAAAAATCATTTTTTCATAGGATGTTTTCATAGGACGTTATTTTTTCTTCTATTTTAAATGTACTGATTTTTTTATTCCTTGAACATGCTGGATAGGCCTACTAAAACTTCTTAAGCATGCAAAATGTTTTACCTGGATAATTTCTGAGATGAAAAATGGATAGATGTTGCTAGCAGCTGATAAAGAACATCTCACTTAAGGTTCATCTATATTGTGTGTCATCTCAATAAATTGCTTGGCACTTGCTCTAAAGCTTGTACTGGAAGTCAAACTAGGTATAAGTGTAGCAGTAATGGAAAATTATGTTTTACTCTTATCTAAAACTTTGCATGACAAGGAGTCTACAGCTGGATGGGCTCAAACTGGAAACTTCTCCATGAGATTCTTTTAAATGGAACTTATTTGTGAAAGAAGATGAAAATTCATCTTAAAAGTGGTGACTTTCTTTAAGTCTTTAAACAAAATTGTAGGGGCCAAGATGATTTGCCACATAAATAAACTAGATTAGCAAACATTGTATTGATCCCTTACATTTACATAGGGCTATTCATCTGGGAAAACAGCATCCTGTGCTGATTTACATCCTATTCTCTTTGCATATGTACCAAACTCTTAAAATAAGTAGCTGATCAAATGCTTTTTACCACTGCAGAAAAAGATTATAAAAGCAAAGGAAAAACATCATAGTTATATGGAATTATCAATGGAAATGTTTTCTTAGGACTAACTGAGACCAGACCACGTAGATTTTGGAGAGCTGAAAGTTACTAAAAGTGACCTCTATCCTGACTGGCTCCCAGGTAAATAAAAGTTATCTGTTTCTACACTTTTATTCAGAACTAGGCAGGCTTTGCCATAGTGGGGTAAACCATGAGTGTGAGGAATTTGTGGATGTCCTAGGAGCAAACTCCAGGAGTGATCACCTAAGGGTCATGAAAACCGCAGGTACAGCTTCCAGTCCCAGTGGGCCTATTTTCAAGAACAGGAAGACTTCAGAGACAAAACTTTCCTCAGCATTGGTTTTGGGTTTGCTGTAAAAGAACGCTATCAGACTGTCAGAGAAAGGATATTAGGGTATGTTGGCTGATGTGTATTTCCTGCTGCTGTGGGTGAACCAACCACAACCACAACCTTCTGTGCCGGCTTCTGTTTCTGCCTTACAGGAACAGCCTCTGAAACCAGACATTTCTAGACTAGAAAAACAAGGAAATGGTTGATGTTTGAAGTCTCTCTCTGCTCTGCTTCTCTTTCACTTTGCCATGCCGGTAACTGCTCACATTGGAGAGACCATATGACCTGCCAAAGAAAGCAAGGAATTATCTTGATAACAGTGCTGAGACAGCATCTCTCGGGACACAAGTAGAGGAGTGGAAGCAACAAAAAATGATGGAGTGGATAAGTTTTCTGTCTTTAAACCCCATTTTACTAGCTGCTTTAGCAAACACTGAACTTAAATATGAAATATCTCCTTGAAACCAGTGTGGAATCCCAGAATGGGACCTTTGGCAGCAGGGCTACCTAGGTAAGAAAGCTTTCCAGAAGATGCAAGTGAGATTCCACGTGCAGTAAAACACAGGAGGCTGGCAGCTTCTGGCCCTCAGAGGGGAATAACTTAAAATCAGTGCATGAGTCATGTAGACAGGCAGATACACATATGTTAGCTCTCTGAGAGATCAGCATTCCCATCAAGCCACCACCCTGCTACGTCTCATACACATTCTCAGCTCAAAGCAGATAAATAAGTCATTGGGGGAAAATGGGCTCAAAGAATTACAAAACCTCAGTATAGGAAATGCAGTGTTACACTGTTAATTTACTAATTAATTTTAAAGATTCTGCTCCAAAGTTTGGGTTTAACTTTAAATATGCTGTGTCTATGTCAAAGCAGGAATTCTAAGGTAATGTAATTGCAATCTTGTGGAGGATTGCACATCTTTTCACAGACAGCTGAGTGTAAAGAGCCATTCAGGACAAGAATTGCTTGATCTTTTTCTGTTGTTCTCTGAAAGGAAGTCTTTTTGACTTTTCAGACTGAAGCCCAGTGTTCCTGCCAAGGGAGAGAGCAGAGAGAAGGAATGGGGGAAGACTGATGGGAGTATTCTTCCGTGAATTTCTATCATTGTTTCTGTAATCTACATGTACCTTTGATTTCGTGAGCTTTCAAATGTAGAGATTTCTACAATCCAGTATGGAGTTCTTTTTTTGTGCTGCCAAAAGAAATTCCTTTAAGGCCTTATGGTAATATTCATGAGCTCTCCTGTTCACAGCTGTTGTTTAATGACAGATAGAATCAGGCATTTGGACATGGCCAATGGTGAAAAGTGACTCATTCTACCTGGTTTTCTGAGTTATGTGTCTGTGAACAACTCAATTAAAATACACACAGGAAAGACACACTGATGTAAAGTGCAACAGTACAGTCCCAGACTGGGGAAAAGAGTAAAGAAATTGCTAAAACAAAAGAAGTTATTTCTCCAGAGTTTTAGCTCCCAGAAGCTTTTATCTGAGTCTGGTTTCCAAACTTCTCAGAGGTTCTTCTGCTATTCCTGCTTGGGTCACATCACTTGTGTCTAGAGCTGGTCAAACAGGCTTTGACGTTCAGCAGCAGTAGCTAGATGCTCCCACCTCTGCTCTGTCTGCAGGTTCCAAGGAGCACAGGGAAATGCTCCAGGCTAAAACCATGACAACACTAACAGTAGTCCCAGCACATACCTTCCAGATGATTTTATGGGAACCAGCACTTCATGACTGTGAGTAGCACTCAATACCTTTTCTTCCCTCACCCCTCCTGCTTCTGCCTTAGGACACAGGACTACTTTTTCCTGTCTAATGGAAGGGAATCACATCAGCAGCTCCTGTAAGATGAGAGATGTGGTGGCTACATTAGAATAGCCACCATGGTGTCACCAGAGCTGTAGGCTTGCTTGGAAGAAGTGACTGTCACAGGTCACTGAAATATCTATTTCTAATTTAACATTTTGTACACAATATTCACTCTCACATGTACAGCTTGTGAGATATTGCAGCCCTTCTAGGTCAGGTTAGGAATTTCATAAGGAAGACTTTGGAGTTTATCCTCTGGGATTTGTTCTCAGCACTTTACAATTGCTGTAAGTAAAACTGTACAGATAACTAACAAGTTACACATGGAACTTGAACTAAGATGTTGTCTTGCTCTTTTCAGTTTTCTCTTTTTCTTTTGTTGTTCACATTTTTATAACCTACAGACAGAAAATGAGATCTCTTTCAAGAAAAGCAGAATGCTGCCTCTCTTTTCCAATTTCTCTGTTCTTTGGGGGCAATGAACTGATGCTGCAATCAGTCAATATCTAACACAAGTAAGGTACAGTAACATGACAGCAGCAGTCTCTTGAGCTGTGCAATTTGCTAATAAATCACTTGAGTACCAGGCAGATTATCTTAGATAGGCTGGGTTCCATACCCACTCCTCCTCTATATCCTATTTGCCCTAAAAATATTGTGCCAAAATTTATGCTTACACAACTGATCATGAGAAATGAGCTTGACTTTTGTAGGCTTAATATTGCTGATATTTCCCCCTCCTCCTCCTTTATAGGCTTTATTTCTTTAAGGGATCTAGCTCACTTTACAAACTCCTCAAAAAATATGTGGTTATTTCCTGAATGAAATAACCAGAGCTTATCTCCCTGGTAATGGCAAAAAACAAATTAAATAAAAAGAAGCCTGGACTTCTAGCTGTCATTAAAGCGGGTTGCCTCTGTACCACTTTCATATGCTATTCATGGAAGGTAGTAGAGAAGTGGCAGTCAAAATCCACGGCATCTTTAAGAATCCTTGACTGTAGTTAAACTCTAGGAAAAGTTTCTCATTGACTTCCTCTGAACCAATAATCTTCCAGTCTCATCAATGTTCATTTGTCTTTCCTGAGCTGCCTGTAAAGAGAGGTGAATTTTTCAGACTTACCTCAGCCTGAGCCGTGTAGAAGCTACTGTCTCTTTGAAATATGTTCTGACAGACATGAATTCTAATCAGGCACAGATGATTTTTCATTCACTGAAGACTTGAACCAAAAAGCAAGAGGTGACAAAACTCAATCCTGCTAATCTTCTTTCCTCACTTTGCTAAACTTAATCAGCAATTGCTGGCACTGACCTTTCTTTCCTTGACATCAAGAAAAGGATGCTCCTACTGAATTAATCACTTCCAGCCTGATGAGGAGGCCTACACTTCTAGTCAAGTGTGGGATGCAGATAAGGACATGCATTCCCTCTAATGATCAAACACAGGTGACCCCATTGACATCGTTTGTGAGGTGGACAAAACACGGCAATCGAAATGCTGAAGTGGAAATAAAGTGATTGTTACACTTGTGCAGATCTTTCCCTTCACCTCAGGGAAAGGGGAAAAATCTTTACAGATGGAAACAGAATGGAATTACATTCTGGACATTATGGGACTCAATTTCGTCAGGCATTTTTTCAAGCCTAAGTGGAATATGTGTTTTTATGCAAATTAACTAATAGAGGACTTGGCCCTGTTGTGTGTGATGTGATGAATCCAGAAGAGCAGTGTACGCAAAAGTGTCACATACTGGCCACATAAAGCCTCTCGGATCTGCAGTGAGGAACTGCTGGTGATGGAACAAAACTCTTCTGTTACAGAGTTTCAAGATATTATAATGTAAGTTTAGAATCGGAATTAGTCTTACTTCTGAAAAAGATATTTAAAACAATATATAAAACCTGGAATTCTGACATTCTCCTTTATTCATAAGAGATTCATTCTGAAGTAAGCATGAAGATATCTCACTACTCCTGCCCTGTGTCTGGGAGCTGCCTAAAAGACCACGAGACTTTGTGATTAGGGAAACAACAAGGGCAGAAAAGAGAGTTGAGACAATTTGCAATCAAAAGGGACAAAATGTCCCTTTAAAGATGAAAATGAAGACACTGGAACAGTATCTCTTTTAGGTGGTAACCTGGAAAAATAATATTTTTTGCATGAAGTTGTACGTGAGTCCAGCACGTCCCTATTTGCCTTCCACAAAAGATACAAAACCAATCTGAATCAGGAGATTTAACTATATTCTGAGTGTTAGTGGGTTTGTTTTTCTCCTTAAATTGTGTCTTCAGTTCTGTAAACAAAATGTTGACATTCTGACTTCATAGTGACAGAAGATCTAAATAAAGACTTGTTGCAAGAAAAAAAAACAAAAACAACAGACTGAGAAGATAGCAAGCCAAAGCACATTATTATTAGCATTAGTATTAATATTATTAGTATTATTCTAGTAATTAGTAAGGATTCCCCATGAAACTCCCACTTTTTTTTGGTAGGTATTATTGCCATGATCCAGGAAAAGCCTTCCTGAAAAATACTTCTTGCAACCATTTCACCTGGGGCGACAAGGCTACCACTAACTGCAGGAGTGATGCTTATGGATGCACCATGGTTCTGTCAGGTCCAGACATCTTTTGTGGGATCTCATTTAAGCTGTTTACAGCACAGACACTTATGTCTGGGCTCTTTATCTAACCACCCTGAGAGGTCAAGGGAGAGAAAAAGACACTGACTAATTCACTTAAACTCAAGGGGACACTTAAGGAGATCAAGACTATCTGCTCACTAAAAATGTCAAATTCTGTCCAGCAAGCATGAAAAGAGTCCAGCAGGAATACCAGGCAGGCTTAAGCAAAATTAATCTCATCCTTCACTTCAGCAGGTGTTGCATAAATTAATAGATCACAGACAGGAATAACCAGATCATGTCCCCCATATGCTTCCAAATATGCTTGTGTGACAAACCAGTGAAAATATTATTTCATCGTTCCAGTAGCTCTCTACATTTACACCAAAGAGCCCCCATCTGCTGATGCAGCCACGAAACAGCTGCAGGAGGGAGGTCAGCATTGCTGGGTGTTTGCTGGCTGCTGTATTCTCTGTTTGTGGCAACAAACCAAATGGAGCACAGAAACACAACAGGCTTTTTTGGCTTGCAGTCAAACTGTGAAATGGTCCCATCATCTGGGCTCCAGCCAACAGTGCTTCTCATGTCAGGTATCCAGGGAAAAAATCAGTCAAGCCTGCAATTTCTGTTTTACCTATTCCCACCCTCTCAGACTAAGCCAACCATTTTAAATTCATCACTCTCCTTAGCCACCTTTCCTGCCCTGCTTGTGTTTTTCCCTCCATAAAAATATATATATATGTTCTTTGCCAAACATAGCAATCTGAGTGTTATTACCATAGAAATTATGTCAAGAACGATATAAAAAGCCATTTCCTTTATTCTCTCCTTGCATTCATGGTCCAGCTGCTTCAATAGACAAAAAAAAATCATTCCTTGTACACATCATTACTATTGAAAAGATTAAAACAGTCTGACTATCATAAAGAAAGAAAAATAGCAACCCACACACAGAGGAGCAACTTCTGCATGTAACTATCCAACCCAAATTCCAGGACATGGCCCCTCCTTTGTAAAAAATGTCTCAGGGTGCTGTTTTCCTCCCTCTGCCCAAGCAGCTCTGGAGGTGCTGAAGAAAGAGGAAGGAAAGACAAAAAGATGTAATTAAAAACCAGCCAAACAAACAACAGTGGGGAAAGCTCTCTGCCTGTAACCTGCCTGTAGCCCAGGAAAATCAACCAGTCTCTAAATTGATTTCCAAAACAAGAGAAGAGGCTGGGAAGGGCCAGTATCTTCAGTGTCTGAGCCATTCCTCAGTTCAGCTGTGCCTGTGTTATTGCACATAACAATATATTGTGATTTGCACTAAGGAGTGCTAATTTATTATCCCAAAAAATGCGTTGGACAGCTTCATCACACAGACAAGAGATTCAGGCCTACTTTTTATGGGGCAAGTTTTAAGAGAAGCCTATTGCTTCCTGTACTTCTGATGAAAATACATTTAGGCTGTTTTCTCCCAGCTTGGGTCCTATTTGATAGATTCTGTGTCCTAATGGTAGCATTTCAGTGCCCATAAGGATGTGCTCAGGGAAGAGCTGTTACAAGCATTGCCTCGGAACAATCCCTGGCTTGTTCAGCGCTCGGTACAGGGCGGTCGTTTTCCTGACTGAGGGCTCCATGCTCTATTACCATACAGATTATCTTAGAATGAGAACAGGAAATGGGAAAAGTGTTTCTTATTGATTATGAAGCTGCAGCTGTTCTATAAGCAATGTGGGATAGTTTACCTTGTGACTCATGCAGCTATACAATTCAATAACCCCTATCTTATCCGTAATGCTATAATCGAGTCACGCTGTTTTCCTTGAGGCTGCTGCATCTTTGTGTGCATCCACATTGCAGTGGAAACACTCATTTGCTAAAATAACCCTAGGTGTGTCATCCAGAGCTATGTCCTTGGCAGTCTCACGTTACTGTTGAAAGCTCTGAGTCCCTTCTGGCCGTCTTTGATTTCGCTCTGTGTGTCCCTCAACTCCCAGGGAGGTTGCTGGCACAGCAGCTCCAGCTGCACCGCCCCGACACCCCAGGCTGCACACACAGGGCTGCAAATTGGGCCTTTGCTGGCCCAGGTGAAAGCCACACAGGCCCCACTTGCTGGGAATTCTGTGGTGTCCCTTTTTCTCTTCTTCACTTCTTAAAAGCAGCAAGACAGTGTAGAGATGGAAATTTTCTACTGACCTCTTTTGGATATCAAGGCCAGCCCTCGTATCCTCAGGGAATAGACAAGTATGTGGGCTGAACATGCTGCTTGACACAATTTGTCTTAACAAAAACACTTGGCTTGTGAAAATAAACACTTGCAAGAAACTGTGCCAGCTATAATTCCATCACTCCACTGGCCCTATTAAGCACTTGATTAAAAAAATTGTCTCCCATCACTGCACACAGCTTCATTTTTACAACTTATGCTACTGTCCCAGTGCAGTCACAAAACCTGCAGTGTTAGGAAACCCAGCTCTCACTGTCTTGGGATAGGCCAGGCCAAATTGGGCTAGGCTGGAAGGGAAGTCACAAGGCCACTCGACTGAGTTTGTAGTTTCTTCTGACTTGGAGCTTTGAGGGCTTCTATTTTCAGTGCGTTGGTAACTTGACACCTTTTTCTGTATTTAGAATGGTTTTGGGAAAGGAAGATGAGGCACAAAGCTGAATTTGGAGGCTTGGTTCCTCTGACTAACCATGAGATTTGTTTATTTGTTTGTGATTGCAGAGTCTCTTATTGTGGGTGAGGTTGTCTATGTCAGAAAGGATGTGATTTAAATTTTATTTCCCAGGGTAAATAGCAATTACTTTGGAGACAATAACCTCACAAAGCTGTGTTTTCATCACTCTGCAAGTGTAATTATGCCAGACTGATATGAGAAACAGGCACAAGAATTGGATCATTCAGAATTTAAGGTGATTGTTCCTTGCCAAAATGGTGAAAAACACCACTGATTATGACAAAAGATGTTCAATATTCGTGCTTCCAGAGCAGGGAAAATATTTTCCAAGGAGCTATTTCTGGGACAATAATTTTTCCATCAGTAATGCTTTGAATAATACTTCTGTACAGTTCTTTGTGTTAAAGTTGTTTAAACATCTTACCTTATACTTCCATATGAAAATTTGTTAAATTTTAAAATACAGCTTACAGACTAAATCTCCTGGGTCTAAAGAGTATGACAACAATAATACAATGATTTATTTCTCAGCTCAGGTACCAGCCCCCACATTCAGTTCTAAATGAAATGTTCTTCCTTTATTTTTTAAATATAAAATGTCCATATTTTAGCACCCAGAAAAACTTCATTAAGCAAAACTAAACTGTGTAAAGGAGGTCAAAAGAGCCTATATACCAGACAACTCTGTGCTTTAAAAGCTTCACTGCTCCTACTGTAGTTCTACCTTATGCAACCAAATACCAGTTACATGAAAAATTGTGATAACGTTGCAAAAGCTGCCAGAGCTCTGAGATGAGCTTTTGTACCAGTAACAATGAACAACACTGACAATGAGCAACACTTTTTTCCTGTTAGAGAAAAAAGAGCAACTCAGCACAGCTAACTTTGGAAAGAACAAGCTGCCACAGTGCTCATCTTAGAGCAATTTAAAGGTGCTTATGAGTTCACTCTGCCCTGCTCTGGGACAAACAAGTAGCAAAGAAGTTTATGATCCTCGTTTCTTAGGGTCTCCCTGGTTTTGTTCCAACTAGAAGACAGAGGGGAGACATGGTCTGAAAGGCCACCAAGAGCAGAGTAATGACCTCTAGAGGGATGGTGAAGTTTTGTTATGGAGAAATCTCAGCATAACTGGTTCACTACTAAATCATTGCAGTTTTACCTGCAACTTCTGCAAGAGCTGAGAACAGGGCAGGATGCACCTGGAGATGGTAAGTCATCAGCATGCCTAACCCCTGCAGTGGTTGACTGTCACCTGGAATTTTTTCTGTTCAAATCTATGGAATTTGAGTGAAAACTTTCAAGTTACTCCCAGGGCTCTCCCTCTGGATTTCCCTCCATCCATAGGACAGGTTGTCCCTCACTTTCTGCTGTCCCATTCATCTGACATGCATTTTTTTGGACCTTGAGTCCTGCTACAAACGTGAGGGGATGATAATAATAATAAAAAAAATTAAAAAACAAAGTGAAAGAAGCATTAAAATAACAGAGTTTTAAACTCCTTTTAAAGCCATTCGACATGCAGAGACCTCCCACTGTCTATCTCAACCACAGGATAAATTCTGCAGAAATCCAGAGGCTTCACCCCAGAGAACCACCCAGAGCAGTCCAGCACAGACTGTAGCACAGAGCCTCACTTCATGCACACAGCTTTCTCTGCAGCTGCTTACCCCAGCAGACTCTGGGTTCGTTCACTGCAGAGCAGGATGGACAAATTGCTGGACTAAAATGTGTGACTGAGACATGAATTAGCATCTCCTGACTACTCATCTGCAAGGAGCAGGTATTTGAGCTAACAGTGAAATATCTCTTTGGTCTTCATGGTCTTCACCCTTTGTACTAGAGGGAATTTATTTATCCAGGCTTGGGAATGGCAAGTGCAGTAAGGCAGTGCTCTTCAACCTCCCAAAAGTAAGAAAGAGAGAGAGAAAGAGTTGTGGTTGTGTATCCTTCCCTTCTAATTTAAGCCCATTTTTTGCAATTATCACAATGCCTTGGATATGTTGGGCTGCATCTGCTAACTGTTCTCAATTCTACTGCCTTTAAATAACTGTGCCTTGGTGTGTGGCTCATCTGTTGTACCATTGTTAGGAGCCTTATTGGAATCTGTGGCACAATTCATACCTACATCAGCCTATTCACAATTTTCTCTGTGTTTCTCAGTGCTGCTAGTTTCATCTTTTGTTATATTAACACAGTAATGATTGCTGCAGTTCAAAGCCCTGTGGACTCTTTCTTTTCTGTCAGTCAGTCTAGTTTTTAGGTAGGACAGTAGCAGAGATTAAAATCAATTTTTTTTTTAAAGCTCACTGACAGAGCCAGGCTGTATCATACCTCCTTTTGGAAGCAGAAGCATAAAGGTTATACAATGAAATACTCCAGAAACACATAGAAAAAGTCTTCCTTTGCTTTTTAGTCCTTTTGTGTGATTTCTTCTTTCTTTCCAGAGGATTAATAACCTAAGTAGACACCCATAAAATCTCAGCTCCATGGCATGGGATGCTCTCTGTCTACACCAACTGAGACCTCAGTGAAGCTATTAACTCTCCCTTGCGGCTTTGTAGAGAGATATCACCCTCAGAGTCAGAAATCCTCATCTCTGTGAATAGCACCAGGTCAGGTAACTCACATTTGATCTTCCTACTGTTATTTTGCTGCAGGCCCTTAGCCCAGCTTGCTCCTCTGCTGGTACTTCCTTGGCAGTTCACAGGTTTGGCTCCATCAGCACAGAGTTGCACGTTACTGTCAGGCCAGGATGGGCAGCTCTGAGTAATCATTTCACAGCACTCTTAAACAATATCAAATCAATGAAATGATGAAAAATAATTTTAAACAGTGACAGACTTTTTTTGGTTTTCCAAAAGTAGACTGCCTAGCAAATTTTCCTGTAAAAGTGTTTCTAATCTCAACAGAGGATGTCTCCAGAGCCCAAGAGCATCGTGAGCACCTGCCCATTCTCCATGTCTGGATTTGCAAAAAGCTTTCTGGGAAGCAGGTCAGAAACTGCCAAAATAATCCATGCTTTCCAAAATCATACAGCAAGTTGTACAGGCTAGATAGAGAGCAATCAGGTCAGTGACTGGTGGCAGATGAGCTCCCAAACACCTGGACCCACAGTGGCTGCTGTTTTATATGGTGCTCCCAGGCACCATGCTTGCTTCCCTCTCTCTTCCCCTTGTTTTTCCTTCCCTGGAGGCTGCTGCTGACTCCAAAAGAGCAAATGTCTTGTGTGCAGAAACAACAGGCTTGTTTCATGGAAACAGTGTCCATGCTGAAGATAAGACTCCACTTAATGCTTGTGCCACATCAAGCCCAAAATACAGAACGTCTTCAAGATTGTTATTGTCCTTGTATAATCCATATGATTGCTGATTAAATTAAGGATATATTGCAATTAGAATAGAGATTTAAATCTCTGATTTGGCACAATGAAAGGTGGGAGCTGAACAAGCATATAATAAGCAATGAGGAGTTAGGAATTTCCCTTGGGACTAAGTGCTCAGTTCTGAGAATATCCTTGAAAATTCTGACTTTCAGTTCCAGGTTATACATCTCCAAGAAAGTTCAAGTGCTGCCTGTCAACACTAGAGAGCCAGGAGAAATCCCATTTTCCCTCCTATCCTATTACTCAGGGTTAGTCATAACTGCCCAAAATAAATGTAACTTTATAACATAAGGCCTTCACTATGCCTTGCTATCCATCTCTGTGGATTATTTAATTATTTCCTTCTCTACCTTACTTGTCCTCCTTTCAGCTTATTGATTTTAAAGGAGTGTCTAGGGCTACATATTTATGTAAATTAAAAGAAAATAAAACACTTCAGACTCTTCTCTTCTATTTTCAAGGGAATCAGGAAATGCAAAATTATCAAATTTAAAACAACTATTGGAAGCAAAAATCCTTACCAAGACAAGAAAACCCCACCCAAACTCAAACACTGCATATTATCTCTTGCTAACATCACCATTAATAATATTTAATTATATTGGCAGAAGAAAGTAAATGATAAAAAACCTCCTCAAAGGACCAGAAAATAAAAAATAAAATCCTGGAGGTTAAACCTTGACTTTTGAAGAAGGATGTCAAAGGCAAACTGCAGTATCTGGTCTCTTTGCTCTATTGAGTGCTCTGCAAGAGAACACAGTGCTTGACTCTACTTCCATTTCAAAACAAACGAACAAAAAAATTGCTATTTCTCTGGAATTTAAATGACATTTCCTTTACCACAAGAAATACCAGAATGTATTTTTTTTTATATGCAGTTTTGTATGCTCAAAATTACTGTGAAAGAGAAATATGTATTTTTTTATCATTGTTAGTAATGAAACTTAAAGGTGTTCATTGGATACAGAACTGACATGAGTTTCACAAATGAGAAATTTGAAGGCAGGACATTGATAGATTTTCATATCCCATTTTACAGCAGCAGAGAGAGAGAAATTTCTGCATTGTCCTGGATATTTCTAATATTAAAAAGCAGAAAGAGCAATAATTTCAAAGCCCAGAGCAACTTTGCCTTTTTCAGCACACGAGATATTCTCCCTTTCGTAAGATTTTCACCACGGTTTCTGCAATATTGCTGAAGTTTCCCCACTGGGACAGTACAAGCCTGGATTAGCATTTGGGCTGAGTCTAGATTATTCTATTAGGGATGTTTCAATGCAAAGGATTTGCTGCTACACCAACCCCTTTTTTATTTTCTTTCTTTTTGACTGACTTGGTTCTAGAAAGTTAACTTGAAAATAACTTGACCAAACAAAACCCAACAACTGGAATATATTCTCAAATACAGAAATTTAATTTAATCCCACTACAATCCTAGTTAGAGCAGCTCTGAGAGTGAGCATCTGATGGGAACAATAAGAGCTGTATGTTAATGAATATTCCTCAGTCTATAGAGGGACAGAGAAATTGGAAATGTGTACTCTTTAAAGGTAAAATCCACAGAGAGAAGCGTTACCATTTACATTACTAAGGTGCCCTTTAGTTGAGATCCAAATTTATCTTACGGAATTACAATCTTTAGGCAATCTATTCTCTCTGCAGGTCGGAAAGTGCTGTTTTGTATGCCCAATATAATGTTGTTTAGTTAATAATATTCACAACCATGTCAAAAAGGGATGGCACTGTTATTGTTACACATAGCTTTAGTCTTCTTCCTGGCAAAGTTGGAGTCACACTGGAAAGGCTGAGATGGCACCTGGGTGTGGTTTTACTCAGTATCCAAATGCCAAATAATAAACTTTGTGTGATACCAACGTTAGGCAGCTCAACTGAGCACAACTGGCTTTTGCAAAAAGGTTATTGAAGCTTCATATCAGCACATTTTCCTTCCAGATAAACACAACATTAATAATAACTAGCAGCTATCAGTGATACAACATGGTGTTCTGAACGTGGATCAATATTTCAGTGCTGCAGTGACTTTGGGTTTGCCTCTGAGGTGACAGTGTGGAACCAGAGCTCTTCCCGGGGTTTCTGTGCTGTCTAGTGGCCACCCATCCACCCATCCACCCATCCATCCCACATCCATTCATCTTTTGCTACAGCATTGCCCAAGTGTGCCTACAAATAGTTTGTCTGAGTGAAGGGTGCCTGCTCTTGAAAACTCAGATAAAACAAGGTTATCCAGTGAGGTCTTCCCATTTGTAAAATTCAGTCATTAATTTCGTCACCACGTTGGGTGATGTTTTGCACTCTCTGAAATCAAGTTTCTTGCCATTTTCTGTCCCAAATATATTTAATTTAATACTCTGGATGCTCTACCAAGTTGACAATGCCAATGCATCATTCATGCTCCATGAGCTTCACTTGGGACTGCTTTATTTCCCCAACCTGGCAAAGTCTATTTGTTTCACTAAGTGCCTTTCTAGTTGCTTCATTAAGTGACTTTCAGATCTCAGCATGGACCTAGTTCTCCACCCTACAAATTGGCCTGAGGTCAAGAAGCTGATCACTCTTCCTTGTGTTTCAGCATTTTGTCTCTAAAGTTCTATCTGCAAAGAGATTTCCTCATTCTGTTATTAAAAGCAGCAAGGAGATCTGAAGGTTGGCTCCCACCAGCTGCAGGGAAATTACCAGGTCCAATGTCACACATCTAAGTGATGGCTGCAAGAATTGGAGCCCTTTTATCCAACCACACTGTTGGATGAAACCCTATTAACTCTATGCTTGGGATCCCTGAGTTGATAATACGTTGAGTGGATAATATCCCTTCATATGATAATATGAAGTTTATTATTTGGCATTTGGATACTGAGTAAAACAAAACAAAACAAAAATATCTCCTTATCCTTCCCCACCCTGAAAAGAACAAGGAGGAAGATCATTTGTGCTTGAGATACAGGAGAGAAAATCTTGCAATCACATTCATTCTTTTATCTCTCCATGACTCGAATACATTTAAATCCCAAGTGAGTAGAATGAAGAAGAGCAGGAAGGAAAGATTGTTTAGGGTGACTGAAAAATTATCAACCCCCAACAATATCTCTTAAAGTCTGTCTTAGAAATGGCATCTTATCCTCTCACAAACACCGTTTGTCTGCAGAGCTTGCTGGGAAAGATCATGTAGTAGCAGAAAGGTAACTAAAGCCTTGCAACAGAAGACTGAAACTAAGACAGACATGGAATTGCTCAGATAGTTTTAGTTATCCAAATACTTAAGACTGAAATACCAACAGAAAAAGTCTACAAACCTCCAACAAAATACAAGTAATGAGATAGAAGATGACAATTTAGCAAGAGCAAGGCTGTGAGTGCTCTGTGTAGCAATCAATGAAGGACAGAACGTCCCTGTTCTGTTGGCCCCTGCCTGACTGGCAGACCTGTGAGGGTGAGGAAGGGAAGTTGCATCGCTCTTAGGCTGCTCAATCATAATCATTCACCTCAAACAAATATTTAGGGGGTTATATAGTAGTGGCATATAAGTGCCAGAGACTACGAAAACCTGAATGGCCCCCATCATCTTATCATGTGGCATTGTGCACAATCAATTGGTTCCTTAAATGCTGTCTTCCAGATTTGAACTTCAGTAGTGAAGGCCTTGAACAGCAAAGCTCTTTAACATTCCTTCCCTTGGTTTGGCTCAAAAGGTCTTTTTCTATCTCATTCACACGCTGGTTCTCTTTGCCTATGGACAGGCTAGGCTGAATCACAATTTCCATTCCAGAGGAACCACTGGTATTTTATCATTTTCTAAAATAACATCTTGGAAAGCTGACATATTTTGTTTTAACATTTTTGACTGAAATGAACAATGTTGATGTTCCCAAATTAGAATGTTTGTCTTGCTGAACTCAGTTGGAGTTTTATTTGAAGTCAATTCAAAATGAGCATACCTCTGCCAGTGGTGCTGCAGGCTCCTGGCCTGCCCCTTGCTTTGGGATGAAGCTGCAGTGACCTAGGGGAAGTTCAGGGTGGGATAAAGGAGTCTGGCCTGTAATGGAGCATGAGAAATAAGTCATGTGAATTCTGACATAATAGGATTTGAAGGGTTCAAGTGGAACATATTTCTGAAAAGATGATTATGTCCTGCAGTCATTCTGTCTGGGAGAAGGGATGTACTGGCATGACAGAGGCACAGGAACAGGACATCCCTACCCAGAGAGGAGCAGTGCTGAGTCTCTAACACTGTTAGTGCTGTTGTTGCAGCAGGTCAGCATGTATTTTGTTCCAAAAACAATCCACAGCAAACTTTAAGGAAGAGAAGACAAGTTCATGGTGTGCAAGAAAAAAGGAAAAGCATCAATCCTGAGCCTGCTTTTCAGTGCCTGTTAGGTCTGAGGGGGAAAAAAAAACCTGCAGACAACAGGAGAGCAGCTGATCAGCTGCTTGCTTCTCCCAGGTCCTTCTCCTCCAGCTCCTGAACAAATTGATTAAACATAATCAGGCGCTGGGCAGGGTACTGAAATATTACCTCCCTCTTTCTCTCTCTCCTTCTACCTAAAATAATTCCTTCTCACTTGATGTAATTGACTTGTTTTCCAGGGAAATTATTCTTTATTAAGACTAAAGGAGGAGAAAAGTGGAATAAACTGTTAATCTGAGTAGAGGGGTAGGGGGATGTAACAGCTCACTGTCTCGAGTACTGATGCTACTTTGGGGTTCTCTGTTTTCTGTGACAGAGCTACTCAATGTGTGTGACTTTGGTTAATAACTTGTCCAAAACAGTGTCAAAGACACAGTATCCTATGAAATATTCTATTTTTCTCCCATTCCAAATGGACATGCAGTGTCTGAGATTTCTTGTAGACATTCTCATGCCACTTACACAACGCTGTGGGGAGCCCACCTTGTCATGGCATGGACACAGGTCCTCTTTAGACTTGGAGATGAAGCAATGAGAGGAGAACAAGAAATTGAGAGAGAAATAAAAATGCCGCAAGACAACAACTCAGGGTAAATCAACTAATTCTGAGCAAAATCAATCACCCGACTTCTGCAGAGTATGTCAATACCTTGTACTACTGTCAGAGCAGAAAGCATTCCATGTTTTAGCATACACTGTTCATAAGAAAATTGTGCCATCTTGTGGGAAAATGTAGAAAATATCAAACCATACCTTCATATACATTATGCAAAATGAAAGGTAGGTGCCTCCATGATCAGATATTTGAGGGAATACTCAGGAAGTCACCATGCAAAGTGAAATCCCCAGCCTGGGCACTGAAAGACCAAAACCTTCAAAAGACAAGTTCGACTTCCTGATCTAAACACTTATGCGGGTTTTGTAGCTCTAAGACAGAGAAGATAAACTCAACCAGGTGATTCATTACTGAAAAGTGCCAGCCTGGCAGATTTTTCCCAGCCAGCTGTGAACTTCCACAGTGAGGTAATTCTTACCCAAAATAGATCAGCATAGGCTACCTAACTCATACCATCCTAATTTGGAACCTTTTTAAGAAAAGAATACGCAGGTTGATCAGAAGAGACATAAATGAAAATTAAGGGAAAAGAAGACTATCAGAACTGGCAGAAGAAAAGTTTTATCCTCAGAGCATCAGTCTCTGTGATTCTTGGCAAAGAGCAAGCCCACAAGACTTCATATCCAAGAGAATCCTGTTATATTAGCAGCAAAAAATAAAACCTAGATAATAGCAACCAATGTCTTGGTCAGAGTTCAAACGCTCTACAGCAAATCCTTGGATTATTTATATAGCTTGGAACAGTGATGCTTTTCAAACAGACATTTAGACATGAATATTACTGAGCTGCTGTTGCTCAGGAATCCTGCTGCAAGAGGCATCATGAGGCAGAAAAGATGAGAGAAAAGGGACTTGAATCTGTGGGGCCAGGGCATAGAGGCAGAGAAAAAAAGGTGGGGAAAGCAGCCCACTCTCTTAGAAAAGAATAAGTAGTACAAATCTGTGGCAGAGGAGGGCTGTGCTGAACCCTTCCTTCTCCAGTGCCTGGAGTGCTTTCCCACTGTTGGAGCCTGGCCCTGCTGTTGCGGAGGGAGCTCAAAGCCACCTCTCAGCCCTCTACTCACAGCTGCTTCAATAATTGCAGCACACTGCTTCTAAAGGGTGAGGTTAATGAGCTCTGTATAGCCCAAGCTGCTCAAGCTGCTCAGGCTTCACAGCTGGGCTTACCCTTTGACAGGAAAAAGCATCAGATGTGTCTTATTAGCTGCACTGCTTTCCCACAGCCATTTAAATAAAGCAAAGCAGGGAAGAAAATTCTGGAGTGCAAAAGAAGAAAACAAACAAAACAAAGAATGCAGGTCAGGACAAAATGCATTGCCACAAAATCATATTTGGGACACACATGCTTTAAATATAAAAACAACTGAGAGATGCTAGACAGTGGAAGGAAAAAGGATATTAAAAAAGTAAAAATAAAAGACTTTCGGAAGTCTTAATAAGCAACAAAAAAGGAAGTCTGAAAACTTATGCTTTCTGCTGCTTGGAAAGCTTCCCTTTTTATTAACAGCCGCCAGAGATATTAGGGAGGGTTCAATGGCAGGGAGAAAATTTTTAGTCTGGTTTGTTATTTTTACATTAAGAATAAGCACAAAGTAAGGAGAAGGTCAAGCATCAAAACAAAAAGAAAGTTTATGTGATATGTCTAAAATGTTGACAGAACATATTTTAAGTGAGAGTAGGTCCATGGAGTAGGGCAAGGCACTGAACTTAAGGCTAAGATGGAGATTCAGTGCATTTCTTTTCCCTGGGAGTCAATACAGAGAGAGGGGCTCCAGAGAGAAATGTACAGGGTTTCTCTTCAATCCTGTTGCTCGAAGTTTGGCAAATTGAATCCAGACTTTGCTGTGGCCACACTGACATTGGGGATGTTTGGTTCAGGACACCAGGTTTATGTGCTGGTTTTGGCTGGGATAAGAGTTATGGTTCTTCACAGTAATCTGGTATGGGGCTGTGTTTTGGATTTGTGCTGGAAACAGTGTTGATAACTCAGGGATATTTTGGTTATTGCTGAGCAGAATTTACACAGAGTCAAGGCCTTTCTGCCACTTTCATCACCCCACCAGCCCCTGGGCTGGGGGTGCACAAGGAGATGGGAGGGGACACAGCTGAGACAGCTGATCACAGTTGGCCAAAGGGGTACCTCAGAACAAATTTGTCATGCTGAGCTTATAAACTGGGGGGGGCAGCAGAAGGAAGAGGAGGGACATTCACTTCTACTCTTCCAATTCTCTCCCCCAGCCCACCTAGGCAGAATGAGCAGTTGTGTTGTACTTTGTCACTGGCTGAGGTTAAACCATGGCATTATGTCTAGTCCAAAGCAAAACTGCCCGTGGTGTGTTTGCACCCTCAGCAATGTATTCTTCCCCCTGTTGATCTACCCTGCTTGTGCCGAACTGTTGCTCATGTGTTTGCTGAGGCAGCACTCCAGGAAGGGAGCCTGGACAGAGTGCTGAGTAGCCACTGTAATATTGTCCCCAGGCTGACTCCAACAGAGATAGCTCAGAAGGTTTTGGGGTTTTTGCATACCATGTCCTTTGCCCGGGGTTGCTAGGAAGGGCAGAGAATGACAGAAATCAATCACACTGTCCTCTCAGTTTGATCAAAGCTGTTGTCCAGCACCCTGCCTCGTGGCACGCAGGATTACCCACTGGCATGCAGAAAAAGCAGAGCCAGCCTTGGCAACAAGGCTCTTGGCACCTGCAGCCTTAGTACTCAGGGCAGCCATGAAGGCTGCTGGTTTTGCTGGTGCAGGAGGATGTCAGCCTGTAGCAGCACCAAGTCCTTCACAGCAAAGTGCAGCAGGGATTGGTTAAAGCAGACAGAACAGAAAATGAGCCACAAATGTGGGATCTGGCCCTGATACTGAGATGAAAGACAGTGAGACAGAGAGAGAATTCACAAGGAGTCAGCTCCAGCACCATGCTGCAGTAGGCTTTTCTGTATGTGAAGGTGGATTATGTAAACCTATCCTGAACACAGCATGCATTGGTGAGCTTCACTTAGGAAGGCTGAGGCTTTTAGCTTTATTAATTGGGGCTTCCTTTGATGACAGCATCAACTCTGCTGAAGGAAATAGGAATGTATTTGAATAAAGACCTAATCAGGCCAGTAGCAACCATATTCCCACTGCTGAATGGCCTCTTTGTCAACTCAGCACAGATGTTTGATTGTATCTTGGTTGTTTGGCTTCCTTTTTATGCACAGCCTAACTAGTGTGATTTAAAAAAATTGCAATAACATTCCTCCATATTTGCTTTAAATTCCTCCCAGTTGGTTTTGACTTTTCTAAAAATGTGACTACATGTGGGTTTTGACTAAGAAACATTTTTAATTCCTATAGTCTCTGACTAAAACAGGACATTGTGGTCATTCACTGAGCTTGGGGAGCCCATGACAAGTGCTGGGGAACAGACATAAAGGTCTTTGGAGGAAAAAGAATATTTACAGGTTGAGAACACACAGTTGATCCCTTAGCATAAGCTGTCATGGGCCACTAGTTGCTGTTGACTGGCTACATCATGTACCTCTCGTTCTTTGTTTCTCCTGGCAATAGACATTCTACTGGCCCCTTTCCCAGTCCAAGCTATTCAGATTGAGACAGTGCCAAACCACCAAATTTGATCCAATTTTAATCTCCCAAAGCTTGGGGTAGGGTTCTACTCTCATATCTTGTTATAAGATTTCTTATAACAAAATCACTCCTTTCAAATATTCAGAATATACAAATTGTTGCTGTCAAATCCACATAGTACATTATTTCAATTGTTTTCCTTTAGTTTTTCAGTCTAGCCCATGAAGAATTGGCATATAAGTCCACTGATACTTGCCTTTTCTGACTTTCAGATTAATTGCTTTATTTCCTCCAGAGACTTGATTACCTCCAGCCATAAGATTTTTAACAGGCTCGCTTCTAAGGCAGATCATCTCTTCTCCTGCCCCATCTCCCTAGGGAGACTTCCCTCTACTTTTCCTAGTGACAAGTTCTGCTTGAGTACCAGGTTGTTTAAAAACCCAACCAAACAAAAGAAAACAAACAAACAAAAAGGAAAGAAAAACCCAACTGCAGCTGTTTTGCATGGTGGGCTGTTTTCCCCCTTGCACAGCCATGCACTGAGGTGGAGGAGGGAGAGTACAGCCTCAGCCCATGGCCACAGGTCCCAGAAAGTGGGTAAAGGTGTGTTACTGATCACCTTATCCAGTAACCACCAGCAGATGAAACAAAGAAGTTATCATATGGTTTAAAACCAGTTCATTGAGGTTTTAAATCCAAACTCCAAAACCCTGATTGGCACTTTTTCATAATTTTTTACTATCTTCCAGAAAGGAGAAGTAGGTTATTTCAGCTGGTAGAAGTTTTCACCAGTCCCACCACATTGTGAAAGAGCTTCTCCCTGTTCTGCACTGCTGATGGCATCTGCTGTCTGAAGCTGTATCCAGTTTGTGCTAGGTTGTCTTATGGATGAATTGCACAGGCACTTTTCAGTCTGTGTCTTTTAAACCACATCATTTTTAGGAAGTAGACCACAGTATTTTCCTTGGCTGGAGTTTCCCAGACTGTCTTGAGAATTTAGTCTTGCCAGATATTGTTATCCTGATCAGTGAAACTTTGCACTGCACAGATTTCCCTCCACAAAGCAAGCAAGCTCAGGCCGGTGTGTTTCCAAAGACTGAATGCTACGTAGGATTTGTGCTGAAAAATCTGTGCTGGATTAACGTGCCCTATGAACACTTCCATGATTTCACATATGTACATTTAAACCTTTGTGCTATGTAGTACTGTTCTGTGCTGCTCCCCAGACATCTGCAGACACCATAGATTACAGAATTTCCTTTATGTTCTCCCATCAAGAGATACACTCCATACCAATTTTCTTGTCTGCTGATTAGACATATCAAAATTTGGATCCATGTTTCTTCCACATGGTTATTCTTTGAGCCAAATTCATGAGTAGAGGAAAGAAAAAAGGCTGCATAGCAGTGCTGCAATTGTTCCCCTACAAGGCCCTAGGATGGTTAAAGCTGATGGTAGAGCAGTCTCCCTCTTTGTCTCAGCACTCAGTGAAAATAGATGCCCTTCAGTTTCCCTTTTCTCCTTCCATGGCCTTTGTTCCTCTCACAAGCTGTGATGAAAATTATTTTGTTTGTACAGAGATGACATTATATCTTCTGACCCTAAAGCGAATCTCCTGAACTTATAAATGTTCTTTAATGTTTTCACACGTGCAATCCCCCAATTTCAGCTGCAATGCCAATGCACTGGGTGTTCAGTGCACAGGATCAAAGACTGAGACAGTCACAAGTTGTGTGATAAATGACAAAGCGTGTCAAAACTGTTTACACTACTTCAGGCTGAACTTTTAAGTTATTTAGATATGTAAACATGCAGGGGAAGACCAAAAATAATTTTTGAAAGGCCTTCTCTTGTTCAGGAAGAAGAACACAAGATTTTAAAGGTCCAAGACTGCAAAAGGGCATAGATGAGTAAAGTGAAGTTTAGGTAAGTACCAATTTACAGCCTGATAATCTGCTGCTGGTTTGAAGAAACTCCAGCAGAGTTTCCCAACACAAAGTTGTTAAGGTACACCCTACATAGGAGGTTTAGTCAGTTTTCTGATATAGGCATGATTTTGCTTGGACTTCACTAAAGGAAGGTGGCAAACATTATTCCTCCACTGAGTTAAAGGGGGCAAAGTGAATCAACTGAGGAAATAAAAGGATTTTTTGACTGAATCCTTTGGGTTACTTTATGAAAGAATAGCTATCTCATCAAACTTGCCTTAGGACCTGTGAGAAAATATAAGACTTCACTTAGAAGAGACAAGTCTTCACTTCCTAACTCCAGGATTGAGTCCTTTTAGCAGATTAAAATCACGATTCCCATCCTTTGGTATTTGGCTGCGTGAGCCAGAACAAGGTTTTTCTACCTGGCTGAGAGGAAGGACACATGCCATCACTCTGCTTGTGTCACTGCAGTGCCTGGGACATGATGGGATTTTGTACCCAGTCCCACAGTAAATGCCCAGCTCATATGCCACAAACCTGACTCTTCCCAGAAGGGCTGCTCTTTGACATGCATTCAATAAATCATCAATAAGTCCTCACTTTGAGAGTTTATTCTTGACACATTAGCAAGCATATACTTATTGCGTTTACAATTACTTATTTATTGGTTTTCTATTTAGTTCCTGAGGGGCTGAAGTTTTTATTTTATCATGGCTTAGTGTCATTGAGCAACTGTTATTGTTGAAAACCTTATTAAAAGTATTTTCATCTCTTTCTGCCTTTATTTATAACAATACTAATTGGAGCAGTTAATAAGCCAATACCTACTTCCTGCTAAGGGCTGCTTTTCATTGTTGCTTTTTGAACTGAGGCCAGGTTAGTAATTCACATTCAATATCCATTCTCTAGTGTCCTGATCTCAGCAGGTAGGGAGTGTGAGAAACACCTGTCTCAGAGAACTCAGATCTTTCACATTATTTGCAGACTCACACAGACTTGGCAATGAGCAGTTGTAGCAGTAAGGGGAAGTTGGGGTGGTTGGAAGCTGGGGTAAGGAGAGAGCAAGAGCTTGTTATCACTGAGCATTCACAAGGCAAGCTGCTGAGAAATGTGTGGGTTGGGATTTTTTTTTTTTTTTTTTTTTTTTTTTTTTTTTTTTTTTTTTTTTTTTTTTTTTTGNTTTTTTTTTTTTTTTTTTTTTTTTTTTTTTTTGTTTTTTGTAAGAGGAAGCAGATGTAAAGTTCAAATATTAATTTCCAGCCTAATCCGTACCTGGCAGAGAGGTTTCAGGCTCCTTGCCTGTTTCATTGCCCTGCCCAATGACACCTCACTGTTGCTGCTGCTCCTGGGAGAAGGGGGAAGAGCACCCTACATGCTTCCCTGGCAGAGTAGAGCTGCTGTCCTGCAATGCTGCAGTAGCTGGCACCAAGTGTGACACCTTCAGAATGAGGAACTCTTGGGGCAGCAATTCTTGGTGGTGGCACATTAAATCCTGTTAACACTGTTTCTTGAGGAGCAGGGTGAACTCAGATCCTCTCTGCTGGTGCTGCAGTTTAGAGCACCACTTCTATGCTGCAAGTGGGAAGAATGCTTTTGTGACCATGTGAAGTCCCAACGGTAGGAGGGGAAAATGTGACAAAGAATAATCCTCTGCTAAGGAGCTTGCAATTCAAATACAAGCCCACTGTTTCAGGATTTAAAGAGATTAGTGCCACGTAACCTGGACACTGGGCAGGCTAACTCTGGCCTGCCTGGTCACCCTTCCCAGCCACCACCTCACTTAAATGACCTGGAGTGGAGGGGAGGCACCACGATTGTTTTTTGCTCTCTGGCAGGTCTGTGCATTGTAGAGACCTTGTATTATCAGCACAAGTTATCTCAGCATGTTCAGCACAGGCTGAACAGTGTATTTCCCTTCTCTTCCAACAGTACTGAGATTTTCAGTAGGGAAATGGTTCCCCAGACTCCATTCTGAGCTGACACTCCAGGCCTTGCAATTTGCTGCTTTTTGGAGAGCACAGCTCCTTCTGGCTGCCTTTGGGTCACAACAGACCACTATATAAACTGTGTCCTACACACCCTCTCAACAGGATTCTCCAGCTTCAGGGCTTTTTTGAGGACAGATCTCAGTACTGGCAGAACAGATGTCTAGCTGGAGTTTGGTACCTGAAAATAGACTATCACCCTGATATTGTCCACACACACTGATGCAGCCAAGTTGCTTCCAGAGAACTTTTCCATAGCACCACATTTTTCCAGCTTATTCCTTTCTCATCCCCCATTAAGGCACATTCTCACTTTTCTCTTTCAGCCTTTTATAACTTTATCAACCAAAACTGATGCACAGCATTAAAAAATGTCACATTTGGATCATTCCATGTTTATCACGGTAAAAGCGATACAAGCTTAGAAGTATTGTTTTCTGGATGTAAAAAGAAGAATATTTTTTCTGTTCCAGCATTTTTTTTTATCCAGACACTGGAGTTTAGGCTTTGTTTACTCTGTAACAGGTGGAGTCAGTGCTCTGTAGTTACCTTCCCATGAAATTACTCAGTTTGAGCTGGGGTGATCACCCAGAAATATGCAGCAAGCGAAATAACAGTGCTTCAGTTAAAAGAGTGTCTAGGTTCACTGCTTTATGAGGTTTTGTAACCTAATTACCAGCATGTATATCAGCACTGCTTCAATGTTCTAGGTGAACCTGCTTTAACAAGGGGGTTGGACCAGATGATCTCTAGATGTCTCTTTAACCCCAACCATTAATGATTCTGATACAGCAATGTAGCAATTTATGTAGCAATTAATTCAGTGAATTATTTCTATACCTATAAAATAAATCACTAAGTACTTCAGCTCTTCCATACACAGAATAGAGATGTTACATTTGGTTTCATGTAAAACATTCACTTTGAACTTCCCAGTATAAAAGTCCAAAGGTAATTGGAAAGAAGCATTGTGGGTATATTTGGGTAATTGCTTAAAATCAAAGACTGTAAAGAACATGTTAATTTCCAGCTTCTTACCACCTTCATTTTCAGTGCTGTTTGAAGAGGACAAGTACAATAAACATTTTGATAAACTGCAAGATCACAAGAGGTGCCCAATATTATTATTGCAATGGGTCTTACAGATGCTTAAAAGCACATAGCAGATATTAATGTCTTCTTCCATTTCATTGCCTCATTTTCTGAAGCAAGAATTTTATGAGAATTTGGTATTGTTGTCACTGACCTTTCCTCCCGAAAACGTTTACTGCCACATTCACCATCACTCTTCCTTTCAACAGCATCTGTTTAGAGGAAAAACAAATCTTTTATTTATTCTCTTTATAGCTTAATCTTCTTTTTCCCCATTATTATTTTGACTTAATAAAAGGCTTTTTAAAATGATCACTAACCATGCCTGTGAAATGTACCATCTGGGAGCAGAAACAACCCAGAATGCAGATGAGTCTTAAAAGAGAAATATTTTAGAAAACAAAGCAGCCAAAAAAAAAAAAAAAAGAGATTTTTTTTATTTTTATTTTTTTCATTCTACCCCCTCAAATATGGTTTCCACTAAATGACAGAGAGGAGGGAGAACTAGAGAAGGCATTGCACTAGTGAAAGACAAATTGCTTTTTATACTTTATGCTTGGGGTTACAATGCAGAAAATACTTAAGCCTGCTGTGATTCAAGGTGCATACAAAAACAAGAAAGTCTTCTGATTTAAAAGGAAATAAATAGCTTCAATGTCAGGTTATCAGCTGTGGCAGTGAGGGGAATGTTCCCTCCTTGTTTCTGCATTTATGATGTTTCTTTTACACCACTATAAAGAGATATTCAACTATCAACATAAGAGTATGTGGCAGGCAACAAAAATAATCCTGGAACACAGAAGGATTATAGGGAAAAAAGAGCTTCACATGAAACTGCCTATTACATCCCAGATTTCCATCCAATTCTTCAGCATCTGAGACTCCCCTTAAGAAGGTCCACACTTAATGCAGTATCAAAACCTAGTTCTATTACAGTCTGATAGCTCTGAAAATGCTCTTCACCCCAGTGTTCAGCAATTATTGATATTGCTAAAAAAGCAGCCATCCCTGACATGAAACACCCAAGGCCATTTTGTGCTATAAAATAGCACATCTGTGGAGTGGTTGGGAAGTGCAGACTTGCTGTCATGGAACAGTTCCACACAGTGCAGTTAGCCTGGGAATGACTGTAATCAAAAGCAACTGATTTACCCTGTTGAAAATAATTAAAATCTTTCATGCTTGCTATTGGTCTTTTGAATGCTGTCATGAGAAGGGTGCCTTTAGCTCATGACATTTCCTGTGTTAGGGTTATTTCCAGAATCCATGCTTCCCATATTTCAGAAGGATCCTTCTCAGAAACATAGATGTGATTCATTAGCTATTCGAGGTGGGTAATAATAAAAGGCCATTTCCCATGCAGGGAATATCTAGGAAACGTATTTGTTCTTCTTTGTGCTCATGCAATTCCTATGTAATACTGCAGTGTATTTGTATGTTGGATGTCGTATGTATTTGTATGTAAACTTTCTATCAAGCCTTAAAAATTCTCTACAAATCCATTTCCCACATTTGTATAATCAAAAGCTTCACCAACTACATTAACAACTAAAAAGTAAAAAAAAAATATATAAAAATAATAAAAAATGGACATGTAACCTGGCAGTTTAGACACTCTAAGTTGGGTCTCTTCACACCATTCTATGAGGTCACAGAATTATACAAAAATTCAGTCCAGAAGGGACTCTGAGAGATCATCTGGTCTACTCTCTTCCTCAAAACAGGGGTACTTTCAAAGTCCAAGGAAGGCAGGAAGCATTAAACATCTCAGGTATAACTACTGGAGCTGGAAACAAGAAACATTTGCTGTTGTAGGTCTCATAAAAAGGAAAACCAAGGAGCATCTCAGGAGGAAAGCAAAGTTCTGTGGTGGTGTGAAAGGGGGCACTCAGCCACTGGGTGTGCCATTTCACTCAAACCAGTGGATTCTCCACTAGGATACCAGTCATGCTCATGTGGGCATGAACCTCGGGATCCTGACACAAACTCCCTTGCTATTAAACCAAATGAGTCCCTAGATGTCAAAATTTCTCTTCATCCATTCTTTGGCCCATGAGTGGTGCTTCCTATACTGGGAACTGTGTCAGACTGCCCGTACTCACCCAGAAGGATGAACTAACGATGGGAAGAGTTACATGAGGCTGAGTCTTCAGCCCAGCATGACAAAAACTTTTCTCATCAATATAATATCCTTTTTTCCTATTTCAGAAGTGAACCATACACAGGTGGGTTTACTACTCCTTACAAAGGGTTTTGGAGCCTTGAAGGCAGTAATAACACAGCTTCACCATGATTCTTATATAGGTATGAAACATCTTGAGGGATAAAAATCTAAATTACCAGTCTTACTTTGCCAGAAATACATGTTCAATTATCTGTCTGCTTCAATGGTGTTAGTAATTTCAAAGTTGTAAGTAAAGAGAAAATGCAGGCTCTTTGTGTGTATACTGCCCAATTATAAAATGAGCTAATGAACCTGAGAAATTAAACACAAGACATCTACAAATGAACTTAAAAACCAGAAAGTGCAATTCTTGCTGCCATTTTGCTGCTGAACCATTTCTAGGCTTAATTTGCCTGTATTTGAGTCAGCAATCAAAGCAAACATTAAAACACCTCAGAGCTAAGTAATCTAATAAATCAACAAAAATTCAGTCCTTTGCTCACCTACAGAAGCTTGTCTTTAAGACAAACCCATAACAGTTTCTTCCTGGAACAGTCCTAGAGGTCTTCTTCTAATCTTTTTACTAGAAACCCTTGGCAACCTTGGGTTAAAGATAATGGGCAAAAAGTGAGAATGCTCTTTTTTTTAAAAAAAGAGCGCAATTTTTTTATCATTTTGTTCTTCCTATGTGGCTTCAGATTAAAATACTGATGTTTTGATAATGAGACATTGTTTTATGAGACACATTAATCTCAGCTTCACCTTCTGAAAGTGCAGCCACTGTGCTCAAAGCCTGGTGTGCTTTGCACAAACACAAAAACAAATCTGCCGTGAGGTGTTTTACAAATGTAGTGGCAGAGCCAAAGGCACAGAGTATGAATTCCTGTGAACTCAGCAGGCTTTGTGGTACTGAGTACATTCTTTCACTGTACTAGTGTGAAGGTTGCCTCACCTGTGCCCATTTGCTCACACAGCCGTGCTCTGAGTCTTGGAGATCTCTTTAGCTTTTCATTTCAAACACCCACAGGACAATGAAAATTCCATTTATGCTGCGATTTTCCTCATTTTCAGGAAAGTTGAAAGCCTTTTCATGGTGACACATACTTGGTATGTATGAGTTTAGGTATGGTCAGATATTTTGAGGTAGATGATATGCTCCTGTTATCTTCAGAATCATAGAATCACAGAATGGTTTGATTTGGAAGGGACCTTAAAAATAATCCAATTCCCTCCATGGAAATGGACACCTGCCACTAGACCAGGTTTTTCACAGCCCCATCCTTTCTGGCCTTCAGCACTTCCAGGGATGGGGCATGAACAGCTTCCCTGGGCAACCTGTTCCACTGTCTCTCACCACTCTCACAATGAAGAAATGCTTTAATGCTGTTTCATTTTGCCAAGAACTTCAGGTTACCTGGAGGATGCAGCTGTAGAGCAGCTGTAACAATGAGGACAATGAATTTTGGAACAAATTTAGAAAATACTTGTCAAATTCACCATAAATTTCCATCATTTCCTAAGACGGGACAGCTTCCCGAATGTGTAAGTCAACCACATAATTAAGATGCTCATTGGAGCAAACATGGAATTGATTGGATCCAAATTTCTGAGTGGTGTTTTGCCATAGATCACCTTGTACAACTTTCACAGTGCTTTTTGATGTTTGATAAGATGGTAAAATGACATGAAGATGGCTTGACCCAAAAATGCCTTCTCCTGCCAACCAGTGGATTGTCAGGATGTGTGGAGAGGTCCCAGGAGCAGTGAGAAACACAGCAGGGATGTTGTGTGGCTGCCTCAGCAGTGCTCACAAAATGATATTGTGTACACCTAATTCCTGGTTGCATGGCAGTGTGAAGGGCATCCTAAAATACGGAATGTTCCAGCAATAAGTGTGTGTGATCCAACTGCAAAGCACCATGAGCCAGCTGGAAATGGAATATTACTCAATTAAGAATAAAAGTATTTTAGTATTATTTAAATTTCAGTCTTTGTAATTACTTGGGTTTAAGCTATTTTCTGGATGACTATTTCCTTTTACTTTGGAACAGATTTAGCCTTCTAAAGCCTTAAAAAATTATATCTATATCCAAATCTACATTTTTCTTTCTGTATTCATCCAGCCACAAGGAATGTAAGTAATTTCTTGTTTCCTTTAAATGTTTATAAAATAAATCATACAAATCTGCAAATTTAGCAGAACAGATTTCTTGTGGTTAAAGTATCCATCATATGGATCATGTTTCATGATAGAGAAAATACTTGCTATTAAGTAATTTCACATATTAATTATGGTATTTTTTTAGAAATACTTTTAAAAAAGCTTCATCCTATTTTGAAAAACCATATTTATGGTGGTGTTCAAAATAATAATTCAAATAGCATTCCTCATTTTTTTTCCTCATGGATTCAAACCCATGTCTTTAATCTTACCTTAACTCTGAAATAGGAGAAACACAACTTTTTTGCCCCCTGATTTAAGAAATTAGAAAAGTCTTGGTATAAAAACTGAAACAAAGCTCAAGGAAGTCTTAAAGTCTGGAGCTATCAGGAAGTGGGAAATGCAGCTTTCAAATTAAATGTGAACATCTAAATTTGAAGTCCAACTTATTTCTTCAGTTTCATCAGGATTTAGGCCCAGTCCCATGCATGCCCTGTGTAATTCCTTCGCCCTCTTTTGGCAGCAGCCACCCACTGTAGTGAGGTATACAATGGATATAATCCCAGCACAGTGCTTGCTCACTTGAGTTACAGTATTTTCTTTCCACCTCACAATATGATATTTGTTTTACACATTTTTCACATTGTTCATTAATGTCTTATTTCTCAACTTTTTTCAGTGGTTCTGCAAATACTGACCTGTACTCAGCAGATATTTTCTTTCTTTTGACCATATCTAGCCCTCACATAGTTACAGACACTGTTAGAAGGGCTTTTACCCTGTAGGTAGAATTTTAGTCTTGCAATCAGTCATACATTGAAATACCCCTTTCAGGAAGAAAAGGAATTTCATGCAATTTGGAACAAGACATCTTAAATACAAAAATAGCTCCAGGCCCAGACAAGTGGTCATAAAGCTGTAAAGAATATGACACAAATTTTCTTATGACAATTTAAACCAAATGCAACAAGCGCACAACAAACAACAACGTACCTTCCTGGCTAGCACAGACACCAAATATGAATGGTGTCATTTTCTCACCACAAACAGCTTATTAAAAAAATATAAATCTCTATAATGCTTCCTTGTAAAGAACAAACAGTTCATTTAAATAGGATTCATAACTTTCGTGCCAAGTTTGAGAACCTGGAAAATTAATCTCTGTGTGGGTGGAAGAAGCGTGCTTTTTTCCTTGACTAAACACATCTTTCCTCATTTTTAAAAAGAGCCCTCCAAACCACAGTTGAAGTTCTTCCTGTGGTCTCCCAGGTGACCTGCCGTGGTGACAGGGGGAGCACATTCCATGAGTTCCCTTTCCAGGTGTTGGTGAGGCTGCAGAGCACCTGTGCACAGAGAGCTCCTGTTCCTCCTGCACAGCCTGTTTCTGCCACTGCAGTGTTCCCCCTCTCCTCCCACCGTTGTAGATCCCAGTGGCACAAGCTGGGATAGGCCATGGAGTGCCAGGACACAGCAGGCACTGATCAGCTTGGTTTGGCTTCGGGGTATGCAATTCCATGTCAGTCTGCTCCAGCTGTCAGCACGCACCAGCACTGCCCGTGCTCCCAGCTCCGTGTCTCTTACAGGGTGTGGTCTACAGAGCTTTCCCACCTGAATTCAGGAAAGTTATTCTGCTCTTTGTGGGGCTGGGAGTGAAACAGGAGCTGTTGGGAAAGGGCCTGAGGGCCTGGAGATGTCCTTCTGCACTCATATAGGTTGGTCTGTCCCCTCAGAGCAAGGAGAGAGGATGCTCTCTTTGGGACAAATTTTTGGGACAAATTTGGGAAAAAAATTTGGGACAAATCCCAAGCAGATCCCAGGGAACAACATCCGAGTATGGAAATCTGCTAATCCAGGTCAGAGGCTGCTCCACACAGGATCTTCCTTAACTGTGCAGAGCAGATTCAGTCTAGCACAGCCACAAGCTATATAAAACTCATTTTTCCTTTCCCTGCCACGGTGGTGACAACTAATTTTAAAAGTATGTGCCCTTTATTGAGCCTGACTAATAGCCCTCTGGGGATATTTCTAATTGCTTCAATAACCTTGGGTGGGGCTCTTGAAACTTGTAGTTACCTTTTGTGCCAATGGGGTCAGCTGCTTCTCCTCTGGTGGTGTGTGGCCACATGGGAGAGAGACGCGACATGGGGAAGGTTTTGGCACATATGTCTGCTCTCCTGGAATTCAGCAATGCCTCAGCAGACTGATTAACAAGCCACAGGGAACCACAGAGAGATGGCATTTGTTATAATTAGAAGTAAACTGTGAAGAGCATTTGGGCAAAGAGGGAGGCAGGGTAAACCACCACAGGTAAACTGCAAAGCCACAAACTTGGCGCGCAGTGCTTGGCTCCCAGCCCACCTCTGCTCCTGCCATTCCTCCAGCCCCAGAGCTGCATACCAGGAGGGAGCAGGACACTGGGTCACTGCTAGAGGAGACTGTGGGACATGGAGGCAGAGAGAGGTAAGGACAGCTGCTGGAGAGAATGTAAATCCTCCCTAATTTACAGCTGCTATGGGTCACCCAGTGGGAGAGACAGTCTCTGCTTCACCATCTGAATGTCCTATCTCCTTTCTGCCTGTCAAACAGCAAAGTTCTGCCCCATTCAGCTATCCATGAAGACCTAACAGGTCTGTTGCAAATAATATTCTGTGATTAAAATAGGGCTCCTGAAATATGTTTGGGCCCCTTGCCCAAGAGAGTGTTTCAGGACCAAGCCCTAGTTTATTAGGAAAAATTAGAATAATGTCAGCACTATTATCTCCCTGGGACACATGCTTGAAACCAGTTATCTGATCAGTGTCTTTCTGCTCTCCAACTAAAGACAGCAGGCCATGCACATCCCCAGAAGGAGGGGGTGGAGGAAATAAAAGAGGTTATTGTCACAGAGGCAGTAACATGTAAAATCTGAAAAGCTGCCTTCATCTTTTCCCTTTGCCATCCAATGTTTCAACAACTTAGCTCAGCTGTTGGTTTTCTATTAGGCTTACTGTCAAAATAAAAATCAAAAAAGGAAGATGGTGGCTGAAAGAGAGAGAGAGGGAAATGAGAAGGGATCAGCCATCTTCTTTTTATAATTTCATAAAGGATTATGTTAAATTTCTTTTTTTTTCCTGCTTCCCAAGTTTGTTAACATTTACATTTAATCTCTCTTTGACACTTCCCAGAATCTGTTTCCAGTTAATATGTCTCCTTCCCTTATTCTTCCATATTAACTTAAATGTGGCATAACCATTAGATCCAGCTCTTAAGAATAAAGGGTCAATTTTGCTTTCCCTCATTTCTGCTGTCAACAGCCAGCATCATGTGAGGACACAGAGGGACTTGTTAGAAGTAAAATGTGCATCATTTTTAAACCCTCCATTCATCTGGACACTTTAATATCATGATCAAGAAATTTCATAGGTCACAGGAGCAGGTTATCTGATAGTGACCTTAATAGTGACATAGAGATCACTGGGATGTAGAAGTGGTCACAAGAGGACTGTTATCTGGGCAATTATTCCTACTCTTTTTTCAAGTCTTCTCTGATTCCTTAACAACCTGCTAGCACAGACTTTACACGGCACTGTTGCTGTCACTGTTACTTGGCCTGCCTGTGTCCAGATAAAATTTACCACGTGTGTTCTCTGTACCCAACCAACCTGGCACCCCTTTGCTAACACAAGGCACGAGATCTGACCTGGAGGGGCAGCTCCAGGCCAGTGAGGCCAAGCAGTTCCCAGTTGCACCAGACTGACCAGAAAATTGGCCAGGAGGGTCCCCAGAGTTGTAAAGAGGCCACAGGAGTGAACGAAGCCATGCTGGCCAGGGAACCTGTCCTCATCCCTCAACACCAAGCACAGGAATAGGGATACTCATGGTGCAGTGAGCACCTTGGTGAATGAGCTTTTGTGGAGACAGCAAGATGGAAATGCCCAGTATCCTGAGGCTATATAACTCCAGTGATGTTGTGACTAAATCCTCAGAGCATTGTGCTGAAGTTGATTTTCTGTACTTTTTTTCTTATCTCCAGCCGCTCTTGGCAGTTTGACTCAAACCTTTGCTGCCATGCTGCAATTGCACGTGCATTAGACAGGAGGTTACCTCTTCCACATTTCTTCTCCTCTGCTGTTTTCCTCCCTTTACTGCCTGCCCTGCAGCAGTGCCCCAGTGGGATTATTCCTCATCTCCCATTACACCTCTGCATGCTCTTGCCCACAGTGAGAGCTTTCCCGTGTCAGCTGCCTCAGGCAGTCTCACCATGCCTGTGGTGCTGCATAGCTGTCCCCCCGTGGAGTGGGGACATTTTACAAACAGTGGGATGTCTCTGGTGAGGTTCTGACCAGCTCCCATCACACCTTCCTTTGACTCTGTTGATGCTTTTGTGTTTCCAGGACTCTGAACAGTGATACTGATGCACCCCCTTGATGGTGAGCTCTTTAAGATCCACATTATTAGAGATATGAATTCTGCTTGAGGAAACCTCATATCTGAAGCTTGGTTAAAAGATAAGATGTCTCAGTCATGTGAACACAGATGTATGAAAGGGAGACAGACATCTTGTTTTGCACTAGGCATTTTCATGTTTCTACAAAGAGGATAGTCATAAAATCTGTGTCTATAGATAAAAACCTACCACTGCTTTCTGTGGAGCCTGGACATAATTTGGCTCCAAGGGAAGACAAACTTCATTTCATCAACTGTTTGCATAATCCTTTTTAGTTTCGTAAGCTCAATTAAAAAAACTAAATCCAAGCCATTACTGATTTGAATTTTGGTGCCCGAACCTCACAAACCTCACTTAATGAGGTATATTAAACCTAGTTCAGCTTATCATATGTCCTATTACAGGGGCATATTAATGCTGAGTGGAAACCAGGTTTCCTGCCCTGAAAAAGATTTTCCATTGTCAAAAATGTTGAGACAAATCCAACACCTTTCAGAGAAAGAGAGGTTTGACTTCTTTTGTTGAAGTGGTTTCACTTTGTATAAGGAAATACTCATTAGGAAGAGTGGGGAAGGTGCTCATTAGATTTATAAAAGGCTGATTCGATGTGAAGGAGACAAACTGAAATATTTTCTTTCTTTTGACCATATCTAGCCCTCACATAGTTACAGACACTGTTAGAAGGGCTTTTACCCTGTAGGTAGAATTTTAGTCTTGCATCAGTCATACCCTGAATTTTCCCTTTCAGGAAAAAAAGAAATTTCATGCAATTGTGGAACAAGAAGACATCTTAAATACAAAAATATCTCCAGGCCCAGGCAAGTGGTCATGAAGCTGTAAAGAATATGACATGAATTTTCTCATGACAATTTAAACCAAATGCAACAAGCGCGCTTCAGAGCATGGAGTCCTTGCAATGGAGGAGCCCGAAGGATTCTCTCCACATGTAGGCAAGTGATAGGTAAAGATCGTGTCTCAAAGCTGAGTGTCACAAGGGTTTGAATCTAAGTTTTCCATGTTTTGTAGCAATACACTAAAAGACTTCATTCATTCACTGAGGACTGAATGCTCTCTTAAGTTGGACCAACAGTTCCCTCTGGGGTTTAGAAACATTTCCTGCCAGGAATGGTACACATATTTTCCCCAACTCAGAAAATTTTGGTTTCATTTAGTTGACCTTTTTCCAAGAAGAAACATATTAACCATACAGGAACATCCGGTTCCCTGCCACCTCTAGGTTTAACTGAATCTCATTGAATTTACTGTTTAGAAAAGAGAGATAGTACTTTCTCTCTCCCTTCTGCAGCATGCCTACTGTATCCTGTAAACACTTCGAAGGAAGGAAGGAAGGAAGGATAAGAAACAGGGTCAGTCTGGCCTCCATGACAATTTTTACTACGTACAGTTTGTGTACAACAGAAAGAGTTGGGAACAAAAGTAATGATTCAAGTCCCACTGGACTAAGGTAACTTAGCAATAGGGAATTGTTCAGCTCATAGATAGGATGGAGGTCTCAGTGCTCAGTGGATCCTCAGTTCACTGGAGGCTGGGTGCAAGTCAAGCGAATTAGAGTGTTCCCCTGGTGTCTTGGCACTTGATACAGCCCAGAATGCAAAGGAACAGCTGATACAACCTCTGATGAGTGACAACCATCAGAGAGGGAAGGTTGCTGTGGTGCAGTAGATTCTCTACTGCTGGAATTCACAGCCATGAAAGACAACTTGTCCCCTTGGTGATGGAGCTGCTGTCAGCAGTGAGCTCTCTCCTGCTGTATGATTATACACAGACATGTGGACATGCCTCCATGCATAGCTCTTCAAGAAAAACAGAGGAAGTGAGAATTTCCCGGCTTTTCCATTACATTTGCCCTCAAGATTTTGTGCCAAGCTGAAGAAGAAAGTGAGAGCACATCAGAGAGAAGGAACCAGCCCACACCCTTCTCAGCAACAAGAGAGGTATTTGGTTGTGTTGTCACTCCTGCACTGTGACATATATGAGCAAGAAATCCTGGCACATAATAAGAATGCTACGATATAAATTTGGGGGGTTTGTGGGTGCTAGCACAGCAGGGGCAGCCTATTCTGGAAGGGATCAGAGGAATGGAGCAGGCAGCAGCAGCAAAAGCTCAATTTTCCCCGCTCCTGAGGCAATATGTCTGACACAATTGGCAGCTCATTTCTCCTGCCCTCAGATGTGAGCTGCCTCTGAATGCCTCCCTTGTGCTAGGACTGGTACTGAGCTAAATGTGGGCTTGGTGCCAATGATTACAGTTCCCATTAGCTGGAATATACATTAACTTCAGAGGTTTCAGACCTCTCCAGCAAGGGAATTGCCTGCTGTATGCATCCATTATTTTTCTGGAAGAGAAAGAACTCTGTTTCATGCCCGTTATTCACTCACACAATCTGTTTGTTTTGGTTTATTCTGGGTTTTTTAGGAAGCTGGCACTGTTAGAAACAGTTTTATAAAGGCCCTGAGGCAGTTTTGTCACCACAGTGTTGTATTTTGTGCTGTCATGCAACGTGGCACTGGGCGGGGGCAGCTGCTGGGGATGAGGACATGCCCAACCACAGGCAGCTCCAGGAGCCTGGTGGGTTGGCTGGAGGGGTGCAGCTGCCTCTGCCCCACCACCTGTGTGCACAAAAGGTGAGAGGATGCCCTGTGAGCCCGAGCAGAGAGCCAGGGATCACAGCTGGGAAGAGGCTCTTGAGAGCTGTAGTGATTTAAAGCTGTTGTAAGGGCTCCTTTAAAGCCAGGGCGTTACCTGTGCTTTCCACTCACCTTTGCTTCTTTATCCCTGATCAAATCTCACATCCTGGGCAGATTTTAGTTATAAGCCTGAGTTGTTAAATCAATGAGCTCACTCCTCTCCTGAAGCCTAAGATACAGTCTAGGGCTTTAAGATGCTATTCACTTTACATCTGTTTATCAAGAAAAATCTTGGTTCACAAGTCTGAAAAATGTGTTTTGAACAAAAATCCAACGCTTAATGTGTTCAGGTTATTGATTTTTACTTTAGTCTGTGCAGCCTAAGAAATTTAATTGGTTCTGACCTCCTTTTCCTCTCCAGCCTGTGTGTTATTTTCTGTGCTGTCAGTAAAACTGTGCCTCAACTCGTATCACTATGATATAGTTGCTGTTTCACTGAAGGCAGCCAAAGAAAGTCCTGGAGAAGTGAGTTGATCTGCTGTTGCTCTTGTGTCCTCACTCCTCCCTACACCTGAAACAGATGTCTTGATTTTTAATCTGCAGAATCTGGTCACTTTTTTCATTTCCTAAGGCTTCTAAACAAAGCTCTGTGCTAAATATCGCTGTTGGTTATGTCAGCTGGGAACCCTTCAGGATGTGACCTGTTTGAATATAATAAAGTGAAAATTCCTTTCTCCCTTCCTTCATCCTGGTGGCTCACTGCATCATAGGCGCAGTGTGGGGGATTGGTCAGACACCTAAAGCACCCCAGGGCATCAGCAGAGGTGAGGGCTTTGTGTGCTTAGTGTGCCACAGACAGCAGCCTCTGGCTGAAGGATTGTAGAGTCTAAAAAGATAGACAAAAAACAAGGACAGTGCTGTCCTTCCTTTTCTGCTCACAGATAAGCAAGGCAGAAAAAAGGTCATTGCTTTACTCAAAGTTTGCCTTTTACCTGAAGCAAATATTTGCCTGCATCACATAAAGAAAGAAATGAAAGTACCCTTGAATTACTCTTGAAGACCTTTGCCACAACATTGTTCTCATATTTGAAAACTTTGCTGCTTCGGGAAATGATGGATTGGTCCCCTGGAGGTGTGACAGCCAAGTGTACTGGTAGCAAGGAAAAGCAACTCTTGCCTCTCTAAAGATCTGCACATTCTCAGTGGATCTGAGGATCAGATCTCCCATTTTTGAGGATGTTCTGACTTCCCGCGTCCTACCTAACTGCAACTTCGTTTAAGGGGCTTGTTTAGGAGACTAGGAGCTGTCAATTTTTGTTCTGCAGGAAAAATGCAATTGGTTTGTGATTCCTCAGTGTAAAAATTCCCTTGGTGTGGCAGGGAATGCTCATTTTCCAGAGGGCAGTGTTTGGTATCTGAGGGGTCAGGCTTTGCTTTGCAGGCCACCTGCTGCATCTCTCATTGCTTTGTTCACATGGCTGCCCAAGAAGGGAAGAGCTGAACCACCCTTCTGCTTCTGCCTGAAGGGAACAGTTTGAGTTGTCCTCTCATCTCTCCTGTATTTAGTCCCCCACCCTTCCCTGAAGAGCCCCACCATTGTTCCACTGGAGTAAACAAGTGAGAATATCAGTGTGTTAAAGGGCACACTGAAGCAGTAGATGGAAGTTTTCAGATCATGAACCAAACTTTCACATTGCACTTCCCTTTGACTCTGGCCTTATCTCAGAGCTTTTGCGTGAGAGCCCAGCTCTGTCCATCTCCTGTGTCTGTTTGCTGATGTCATAACCTCACCTGCATCTGGCACCCGCTCCTAACCCTGCCCCTCTTCTGTCATCCTCTTTGCATGGTCCAATCTCATCCCACTCCAGTCTCAGCCTTCATGCAATGCTACTTTGTTACACCCCACCTCTAACAATACCACATTATCCATCTTTTTTGTCTCTTCTCTCTTAATTTTATAATTAATAGCCAGAGTCTTTGCCTCTCTCTTTACCCCAGAATAATTTTATCCACAGTTTCTGTAAGCTGATGAATCTTATACTCCAAACTAAAATGTAAAATCTCTAGACAGCTCTTGTCTGGCTATTCTTGATAATGAGTGGAAATGAGCCTGTGTTCAGCATTTGGTGTTCCACTCTGCTCCTGAGATAGCACCTGGGTTTGTATTGTCAAGCTCAGTTTTTGTTTTGCTTCGGATTTAACATTTCATAACATTTACTGAGGAGACTTCTTTTTCCCTGCAATTCTGAGGATTTAATCATGAAACTCCCCCTGTGAGTGTTCACTGCTGTCATTACTGGCTTTGCAGGCTGAAAAGCAGGAAATGCTCTGCATAGCTGACCTTCCTTTATGATATTAGCAGTGATTTGTGGCAGATATTTCTTGCCTGCTGCATTTCAGACCCCGTTTTACAGTAGCACTGCTCACAGCCTGTTTTCTGTTGCTTAACTGTAAGTCACGGCCCTGGTGTTTCCATTGGCTTTGTGCCACTGGAGCTTACACTGGCGGCCAACAGGTTGCAACAAAGCAGAACTGATGGGATCTTTGGAAAGTTAAAACTACCCAAAAGGGTCATGCTGCATTGCCCACCAAAGTCTGCATGCTTACAGGCTGGTATCAAACCTCGGAGAGTCTCTCAGGGAGGTGTAGCTGTAGGGATTTACATCAGCAATGCCCAAGCAGCCACAAGGAAAGTTAACAGTGCATTTTACAAGGGGCAGCAAAAGAAAGAAAGCAGCCTCCCGTGACTTTCTGTGCTAGCTCCTGCTGACTGCTGTCTCCTTCTTCTATCTCCATGCTCCTTCCTGACTGATGTTTGAGGGACTGAACAAAAAAAGCCCTTGCATTTGCATCATGAGGTGGCATCATTAATTTCCACGTAGTCTCACACACATTTGACGAAAGCTGCGTTACTGACACATCATTTTTTATGGAGTATTCGGTTAAGGGAAGACTGGCTCACTGTTGCTGGGCTGAGACTGTGAGCATCACTCTGAGCTGTATTCACAGCTCCAGTTTCAGTATCTGGGCTATCTGTACAGTGCCTGGGGAGAAGGCCTGATTTCTGAGAATGTTTCACATAATCCAGGCTGAAATGCAGAGACTCTCTAAGCTAGTCAAGAGGAAATACCAAGAAGAAAGGGGTGTATTAAATTTTGTGTCTCTTTGGACCTTAAAGCTAGTGGGTGTTATTTGTCTCTGCTCAAGTTTTCATTGCAAACATGAGTCCTCTCCCTATTTTTTGTATCTGAATCAGGAGAGAGATCTCTTCTTAGATACTTAACATACTCGAGTAAGAACCAAGAACCTGGATTCAAATACCTCTTCTACTTGAGGCAACTTGAACTTTCCTCTTTTATATGAGCTTGGTGAGTAATGCAGCATTGATGGAATGTATCCTGCTTCCAAATAAAAAATAGCTAGGCAGTAAAACCTGCATCTAAAGTGTGAGTGCTGCCATCATGGCAAAAAGCACCACCCTCCTTTTCCTTCTCTCTGCCACAATAAATATTTCATTACCTCCCACAGATAGTAAGAGATTCAGCAACCGAGTTGAAAAGCTCCATCCCAGAAGATCCTGTATTTCAGGTCTTAGGGTAATTCTTAGGGTGTATATCTACATCTCCTCAGGCAGAGAATGGGTTGAGCCAGGACACCTTATAAAGCAGACAACTTCTCAAACACACAAGTCACAGAATAAAATATGTTCCCCATCTGCTTCCTGAATATGTGGAAAAAACTGAAATGTGCAACATGGGACTTGAGAGGGGCCTTTGCAGTCATATGTTTTTGTGAGTAGCAAGAAAAGTCTCAACATTTTGTTTGAAATATGAACTAGGATGTAAGAAGCTCTGTATTTTAAGGTATATATAGTAATACAAGCATTTAAGAAGCCTCACAGGGGAAGCTCAGGCACACAAGGAATTCAGATATCTGCAAAGCTGCATGTGCAGAATTTAAATTTCTGTTATTTAAATGTAAATCTGTAAAGTATCAGCACAGCATCTAAGTGCTCCTGTGAATGGGAGCTCAGGCAGCTAGATGAAGGCAACAAGGGAGCTCTGGGGCACAAGGACAACTAAAAGGTGCTCTAAAGTCCCTTCCACCTCCAACTCATGGCACTGTGTGGCCATGTAAGGTTCATCCTGGCTGCTCTGAGGCTTGGTGAGATTCTAACATCCAAATTGTTGCTGCAGGAAGCTGCAAGCTCAGCCGAGGGGCCAGCAATAGTCATTATGGACTATGGGGTTCAAATGCCAGTAGTCTAGTTTCAAAAGATCTTTTCTTCTCCTAGGAGTTTGTGCACAGCTATTTTTCCCCCTCTCTTTGTTCTCCTTGTTAAGAGGGTATTTCTTTTCCTCTTGCAGAAGCCACTTTTTTGGTAGATGGCAGTGGTGTGATGTGAGCTCCTGCAGTGTCAGAGCAGTCCCTTATATTTTGGGTCTGCTCTCGGTGTCTGCCCCCAGCTCTAGCATCAGCTCATTCAGTGAGTGAGTCACTTTGTGTGCATGTGTCCATTTCTCCATCCCTGTGGTGGGCAGGACATCAGTGTCTGTGCCAGGCACACTGTTCCACTGTGCTGGCAGACTGGCAGGCAGATCCTGCAGTGCCTATGGCCCAGGGCAGGGCTCTGGCTGCAGAGCAGAAATTCCTGCTCAGAGGAACTTTCCATATGCACTCTGTTTTCCTATTGAAACAGGGTACACCTAAAAAAAAATAAAAATTCTGCCTGTTTGACAGAAGATTTGCAAGGGACGCTCACAGTGACTGGGATGTCAGGGCAGACTGCAATCCTGCCTTGGGTTTGGGACAAGCTCATCAAAGCCAGAGCTGAGCTGATATTATGAGCTGGTATTCCCCAGTGAAACAGAAATTACATTCCTTGGAAGACCCACAGGCTCCTGATCACCCATTGCTTTGCTTCCCCTTCCAGACACTTTTAGATAATGTTATTTCATACCATGAGCTACTAAAAAGGACACAAGGGGCACCTTGCTTGATACACTGGTCACTCCAGAGCGTCTCCTGGGAAATTCAGGATTTCAATGTATCCAGCTGGCTGAAGTTGTCCTTCCACCATGACAACATCTGTGATAGGAAGAAAGACAGCTTTGGAGTACCACTACTCTGTAAGCCCTGCTCTCACCCTGCCTGCACTGCAAAATGTCAGCTGGCAGCTTCCCTGTTGGGGTCTTCATGCACTTCTTTCCACCCTGCCCTATTTCCAGGTTCCTCAAAAGGACTGTGTGGGAATAGCAGTTGACAGACAGCTGCTGACAGCATTAGGATGGAGGACTCAAATGGAAAAGCTGCTAGTTAGTATCTAGCCATTGGAGCTGCATGAATGTCTATTTTCACCTCAAAAAGCCTGCCAGAGGCAGCAGTCACACCTTTCCTGTGCCTGACATGTCTCCCAGGTACTGGGAGGACTTGCAGCTCCAACACCTACATTCTTGAGACTTGGTAAAACATAAATATTCACCCTAACATATCTGTGACACTTAAGTCCAGCACTGCTCTGAGTTGAGCCCTGAAAGTTGACCAGCCAGCAGCCCTCAGCCTTCTGGCTTCAGCAGCATGGCACCCGCTACTTCTGGATACATCTTCAGGATGAATTCTTCACCCTAAAGCTCTCCTGCTATATGCTTCCAGAGCAATGTAGGCATGGTTAATATTTATAAACACTGAGTGTTTCTGCCCTGCTTCGGCATTCATTATATTTGCAGTGATTCAAACCTCCAGCATAGACAGGAACTGCCTTGAGCTGAAACTGAGCAACTATCTAATAAAATATAGTCATGAGATGAATAGGAGTTATACAGTTGAAGTGCCTTGAGCATGCTTGAAAGATTTATTTCCTGGCTTTCTCTGGAGGGCTTTTTAATAGGGAGGATTTGACTCTGTGTGTGTATATATATCCATATAAGAGAGAAAAAATATTTTAAAGTTTTAAGGAGGGAAAAAGGACCTTTACACTACTTGAGGAGGCGCTACAGAGAAAGTATTCTTTATTTTCCATGGACCTGCTATATTTACAGCTGCTGAATTTCCTGTAAGAAAACAGATGTGAGTGCACCATTCACAGTCTTACAGGCAAATTTGCCATGCAGGTGTGGTACACTCAAAGCTGTAGGGCCTGAAGACTGCACTGTGGTGTGGGATGTGGGTAGAGGTTGTATTTGAGCTCAGACAGGGAAGAGGCTGCCTGAGACAATTCTGTAGCCAGACTCAGATTAAGGAGAAATAAATTACAACGAAAAAAATTTATTACATCACTTCAGAGCAACATCTCCAGGGTCTGAAAAAGGAGAGCTCAGTAATCATTTCATGCTCTCATATCCCTTTGATCTGTATGCCTCTCTTACCACACATCTCTTCTGCCTCACATGCAACTCCTCTGTTACTCCTAGGATTCTTGCTCCAGAGGCTGGAAGTAAAGGGGAAATTAGGCAAGGAAATTCCTAGGACTCTTCTCCTCAGTCTTTCTAGGCTGCATATGAAAAGCAGTGACAATTGAAAAACAGAGGAAGTGTCCCATTTTTGCCAGCCAGAAGAGAGAGCCATTCCAAAGGGCTCTCTCTAGAACATGCTTCTGATTCTGGGTTAGGAGGGGATAGAGCCTGTCTGATCTCCTTAATCCTCTCTTATCAGCTGTTATTACCTTAAATGTAAGGAATTACACAATACAGCACCTCAGAAGTTTCCATCCACGCTCTCCAAATAACACTGTAAAGATGTTCCTTTGTCACCCCACAGGATTTTAGGTTCTCTCATAATTTTCTTCAGTTTCTCAAGTATGCAATGTGTGTCCCGAGTAATGCTTCTCCCTTGTTTATCTGACTTTGAAACACGTTGTTCACAGACCCTGCTGGCATTAAGATCATTGTTTTTGATGCACACCACCTCAGAATTGGCCAAGCTGATGACTGAATCTACCTCCTTTAAGAACAACTCATCCTATCCTAAGTGGCCTGAGCAAAGAGGAATAATCCTCTCTCTTTCTCTCTCCCCCTCTCTAGGGAAGATAGAACTCAGTTTCCTCCAGCTCTGTAATTTCTGGACAGACACAGGAGTGATCCCACACCTAAAATTAACCCTGCATTCAGACCCACCCCTAATATGCCATGGTAACAGGAGTGTATATAGAGAGAGTTAGTGAGCCACCCTCCACTTGAATTGCACCTTTTGTCATCTCTTTGGCATGTAAAATAGTGTCCTGCATTCATGTGCTGTTCATGTGGGAGTAACCTGGGGCAGTCTGAGCATAGGAAAATCTGTACATGTAGGAAAAGGAGTTGCCTTCAGCAAGACAACCTTACTTGACCCTCCTCCTTCCTTTACAGTTGGTTTTCAGCTGGGACAGAGAAGAATGAGGGGACTGAGGCTAAGGCCAGATGTTAGCATCAGGCACAGAGGAGTTGAACAGGTTTTCTCCATGCCTTCCTGCCAGTGTACATTAATCCTGAGCCACAGTGCCCTGTGTCATTCCAGCTCTTGATCCTTTCCCTTAATCCTTCTATTTATACCTTCTGAGCTGGAGGCTCCTTTCTTATTGTGCCAGTTTTACACCGGTATAAATTCATGGATGTCTCTGGGTTTGTTACTGGCTTACTCTCACCCACAAAAGAAGAGAATTAGACCCATCGCTTCCAGGTACCAAATGGAGTATCCCCTACCCCTTGGTTTTGTAAACAATCCTTGTACTCCTATTTTTCATCAGTCTGTTCAAACACACATCAGCCTGCTATTGGTGCTATATTCCCAAAATGCACCCCACGATGCTGCTGTTGAAGCTGTGTCAGGGAAAGCAGATACCTGCAACTTCCTTCATGCTGAGCCAAACTGAGATGGACTCTTTTGTGTTCCTTAGCACCAGCATCAGCCAGGAGATGTCTATCAGTAGCCTTTAATTTTTTCTCAGCTTCACCCCTCCACATTCAGCCTGGCTAATGTAAACTGTCCTTAGGATTGTTTAGTGTTCTTCATGGCTTCATTGAGGAAAGCCAGTTAAAGATCTGGACCTTCCATACTGGCCAAATGGAGGAAAAGGCCAGGACTTGTCTTGCCTAGAGCTGAAATCTAAAGGCAGCATGATGTGTTCTTAACAAAGCAGCGATTATATGAATCACAGTAGCAAAATGTTCTTGCAGAGCACATGCCCCACTCCCTGACTTAAGCCTCCAAGGGCGGCTGTCCATCATTCCAGAGGAGGGATTCGCCTTGGACAGGGGTTAGTGTGTAGCCCCCTGTGTAACAGAGGAGTAGCTACAATTCCAGAGTCTCTTTTAATGAAGTTACTTGTGGCTGTTTATTGGACGGAAATAAATTCCAACTGGCCCATATAACAAATGAAACTCAACTACAAAAATGTAATGATATTTATTCACCCAGCTGCCAGCAAACTCACATGCACTGTGAGTCACTCCAGATGTGGATAAAAACAAAGTCTGTCTGTGAAAGTAAGTTTCCTATCCCGAGGAGACTTGGTTTGGGAGAGGAGCTGCGCGCTGACTTCAGCTCTACTCAGAAGAGCAGACAGGTTCTTCTGCAAAGGGGGAGGGGGGAGAGGAAAAGCCATTATTTATTCCTGAAAAGAAAGGAGCTGGGGAAATAAAAAAAGCTACTGTACAGCTAGACATACGTATTTTAAAGAGAAGGATGCTTTGGAAGACTTTGGTGCTGCTGCTGTTCTATTACAGTGCTCATGCCACTGTGACCCACAGATGGAGCAGAGGTAAGATTTCAGCCTGAAAAACTATTTAACAAAAAAAATGTGAGTTGTAGATTTGTTCTGAAATTATATTGCATTATACATGTGTGTGTGTATATATATGTACACACATATATATATACACACAATTATAATTTTTTCCCTCCCAACTCTGGAATTTTTTTCTCCGTTAAACAGAACAGCTAAAAAATATATAGATAAAAAAATACACATGAATAAGTGCAAAAAGGTAAAATGATATATGTATTCTATTATAATAAAAATATATAAAATAGCCCAAGAACCAGAATTACATTCCTGCACTTTTTCCCCTCTTCTTTCTAATTTTTCTCCTGCACTAACAAAAAAAATATACCTTATGAAACCTTCATGTGAAAGCCTGTGCAGTCACAGGTGGCATAATCTGCTCTAGCAGGAAGATACCTGGCAATAGTAAAGCAAAGAATGCCTAGGTTGTGAAAGGTGCTTGGGAATGCTGCTACTCTACCCTGATAGAGGAGCACAGATAACATAGAGAAAGTGACCTGGTGTGTTACCAGGCTTCAGCTGCCAATGTGACAATACACAGTCGTGACATATTTGTAATTTTTTTAAGCGTGACAGCAGCATATGGAATGTTTAGGGACTATTGGATTGCATAGGAGATGCCTGCTTCAAAGCTAGTGATGATGTCCTTTCCCTTTTTTGGTTTTATTCTCTCCTCTGGTATTTGGCACTGGTTCAGTAGCTGCTGGAAGTGGAAAAAGGAAACACCTCCCAAAAGATTTCTTTGGTTCTGATATAGATATTCACAGACATTTAAAGAAACCAGAGTCTGCTGAAGAAATAGAGCATTCAATTGCCTCCCTCCCTACTCCAGTCACCCATGTCTTCTTCATCACAGCTGGTACCATTCCAGTCTGCCATTTGAGTTTGGTTTTGATTTTGTAGGAGAGGGAATGGTTGAGGGAATTAATGAAGAGCTACACAGTCTGGCTCAGGCTGTACGAATGCTTCATTTTTCCTTACAATGCTTAATTTCTCCTTTCAAAAATCCCTGTTAGCGGGAGCTCATTGGCAGGGCATTGACCATGGGATTGACCATGCAAGATTCTTTCCACAACTTTTTCATCACTCTCTTGGCTGGTATTGCATGCATCATTGTACCTGCATGTACCTTACTTTTCTCTTCTGGTATAAGACAGGAAATAGCACAAATATTTCTCATAACATCCTGTAATTCTGTAGGTAAGAATTGGTTGTTCCCTGGGTGACAAAAAAAAAAAAAAAAAAAAAA
>VXBN01000507.1:164881-202189 GCA_013397395.1 Sinosuthora webbiana
GAACTAGATCTGTATCTGTTAATAAAAAAACACAGCCCCACCCTTTGGAAGAATGATGTCACCTTGCCTAATAAACAGGGGAAAAAAATTCAAAAGAAAAGAAAAGGGAGATCAATTCAATGTAATAATCACTATGTAATTTAAGGATGTCCTTCACTTTTGCTAACACCCTTATTTTAATTCAACAGTGTCACAACCCTAAAAAGAATGCATGCAACTAATAAAGTTCAATTTTAATCACCATGAATATTTAAAGAAAAACATCAGAACTCTATTGTGGCTTTTGGGAAAGCAGATTTTTTTTCAAGCTGGAAGCTCTAGTGCTTATTTTTGGAGACTTCAGAGGAAGAGAAGATTCATTCCCTATTGTGATAAGGAGTTCAGTTGTCACAAATAGTGTGTGCAGGCATTTTCTGAGGAGAAATCCAGATTTCTTTTCCACATCTACTGGGGCTATTCTGCTCTAAAGATGTTTTAGAGGCACGACTCCTTCAGCAATAACTACTTCAGTGAACCTCCACTCCCCTTGAACTGTGTGTCAACCCAACCAAATCTGCAGTATCTTGAGAGGGTCCAAGCACTGTCTTAATTTTTGAATTGCTTAGAAACCTAAGACAAAATTGGAGTACTGAGAAATGTCACATTCTTCTGCACACTCAGAGCTCTTCCCTCCCTCCACAAATGACAACTGACTCTTGTTCAGGTTTAACCTCAGTCATTTAAGCCTTATCCAAGTCCTGATTTGAGTTTTGCAATGAAAAGGCAAAGACAGATCAGCATCTGGTCTGACGTAAATGAAAGACAGATCTATGTATCATCTGCATGTTGACTTGTCATCCAGATTGTTTACAAAACAGTAGGGGAAAGGTCTTGCCTTAATTGCCAGCAGTTGTTTGCAGTAGAAATGAGCAGTCAATATTGTATACAACAATGTCGGGTTTGACCATTTTCCCACAGGGAAGCACTGGGGCAGCCTGGGATCCCCAAGCCTTGCAACCAATCATTCAAACTTTGGCTCAGGAAAAACTCAGACATAAGAAAAGATGAACACACTCGTGCTGACTGGTGACTGGGAACTCCCAACTGCCACCTCCCTTTTCCCTTTGCTTGGAAGCACCAATCAGTGGGGGGGGGAAAAAATCCAAAAGCATTTCTGGCAGGAAAACAGAGGGCTTTATTCATTCCTTTTTCTTTTTAAACTGCCTCAGCCCTTTGCATTAAAAATCTCACACACACTCCTCAGCCTGCCTTGACTGAGCTGTGGACATGAGTCCAGAAGTCACAGGCAAAACTTAATCCCTAGGATGGGTGTGTTTAAAATAACAAAGAAAAGATCCTCAGTTATGATGAAATAATTTTCTTGTCATCACCTCAAGTTTCCTTGAGCCTTTTGTAGGCTTAGCTGCATGGAAGTATCCTCTCAGATTTTGTGAAGCCGCTGTCTAGGGAAAAAGGTAATGAAAAAAGTTATTAAAAGTCTTTACTGACTAAGTATTATTCCCTATGCAATGGCAGAGGTGAGGTCATATAAATTCTTCAGGTTCCAAATAAGAATTCCAGATCTTAAGAGATGTTCCTTCTGAAGAAACCAAGGAACAAATCCTGGGTTTTAACAACAAAAATAAGCAAAAAAAGAAACCCTTCCATGCAGCTATGGCAACCAGTGGCACTGCTTGCCAGTTGCTTCCATCAAATTTTAAGGAGTACCAATTCACTAGAGAGCAGAAGCCAGCCTTATGAGCATTACAAGAGTTGTCTCTTCCCTGAGGAGAAACCCTAAGGCAATCTTTATTAGCACATCTCAGCTGCCTGGAGCTTATTTGCTGTAAAGGTTGTCTGATTCTAATAAATAGGACACACAAACAGTAGCCTTCTTGCTGTGTGTTTACTCAGGGAGAAAAGATGCAGATTCCTTATGGTTGTGGCTTTTGGTCAGTGCAGAGGCAGCTGCAAGGGTAAGTTCACCCCTCAGTGGAGGCTGTAAAAGGAGATGTTAAAAGACACAAAATAAGAAGGTAGAATGCTTTTCACTCATCAGTGTCAAAAGGATATATCAGCACCACACAGGTTTTATGCTTTTGGAGAGTTTTTGTGCTGTTCCTTCCGTAGCTCAAAGGCAGCATTACAGTTCCATCCAGATCTACCTGGTCCATGAGCATTATTTTCTACCCAATCTCTAGTGGCTGGTGAAAGTCAAATGGCTGTTTGAGAGAACCAGGAGAACAGTCTGCTCTCCTTACAGGTTTTCTGCAGAAGGAATTGCTTGAAAGAACAGAAAGCCCATCCTCCTTGATTTCCTCACAACATTGTTAACTCTTACTATTTGCTGTGGTGTGGTGGGAGCTCAGTTTGTGGATTTGATGGAACAGCTGCTGCCTGAGCAACTTTTGCCTGCTACTTCTGCTTGTGGACTTATCTGGAGCAGGCTGGCAGCTCTCCAGTGCCAGGAGAGGGAAGACTGTGTAGAAGAGAAAGAGAGACTGGCTGTTGCTAGAAAGACAGCCAGTACTTCTGTAAGGAAGTATCCTGATCTCTGCTGTCATTTGGTTGCTGGTGATCTCTGCTGTGTGTGCAAAGATTGAGTGCCTCAGAAATTAGAGCATGCCCTTTATCTTCACTCCTTTTCATCTTATTTCCCTCTCTTCCCTGCTGCATCTCATATTGCATCCCTACAGCCAGGCATTCCCTGCCTGAGCATCTTCTGGGATTCCACCACTGACAGTGACTCTTGTGTGACATTTTTGGCCTGGAGAACATGAGCAAAGGGAATGTGGCCTGAGTACAGCCTGTAATTGCAACATAAATGGTTGAATGGGTACATATTTATGTAGCCAGTGGTCCTTCAGTAAACCAGGTTATGGTCTGTGTTATTTGATGTGTGACGAGGTTGCCAGAGATCTGGTCCAAGAGTAAAAAGAAGTTAAATCAGCTGGACCAACTACCAGAAATTTTTAAATTGTAACATCTATCCAACTTCCTTTAATTTCTATAAAGACATTGTTATCCAGTTCTTAAAATGTGCAGTGCAAATGAAAGATGTGAAATGAAATATGGAACAGTGCCAACTCTGTCTACGCCTGGCTGTGTAATGAACATAACTTCTCATGAGGAAAATGCAATATTTCCCTTTTCTCTGGTTCTCATGTGATCTCTTGGAAAACTGCCTCAACTGCCCCAACTTCCCTGCTTGTTGGGCCCATTCCAACAACCTCACTGGAGCTCCAAAAGGGGTGACTGATCTGCTGCAGAGGTTTTTTCCACATACCTGGAGTCCGTTCCATGAGTCTGCCCAATTCCTGGGAATGCATGTTTGTGGGCTGGAGTCCCCTAATGCAAATTATTTCTGTACCAAATATTGCAACTCTGTCTGTAAGGAGGTGAAGGCATCTCCTAAAGAAGGCCTGGAAAGGGATTAGTTATTAGTAAAGCTGCTTGGTGTTGCAAGGGTAGCTGGAATATCACAGTCTCTGAATGGATTTTAACCATGGTAGGATAAATATCCAGTAAAGTAGGGCTGTGACTGTAATCAAAATCCATTCTAGCGTGTCCTGATTCCCCAAACGCTCCTTTAGGACCAGTCTTAATTAATTTAACCTGCATGGAGGATGATCCCTAAAACAGAATTCACAGTGGTTACCTGAACCTGAAAGAAATGCAAAGGATGCGTAAAAAAAAAAAAAAAAAAAAANCTAATCTCTTCTAGGGCAAAGATGCTAAACTCTGATGAGATCAGAGGGAAGATAGATTATGGAAGTTTTCACATTTTAGTTTAGATCACAGATGATTTTGAACTCTATAAAAGTAGTCATGCTGTTAGGAAGGAAGGATCTAAGTGATTCTGAGACTTTGTTCACCACAGGAAACAGCTAAAAAATGGCTAAAACTTACAGCTCACACAGTAAAAGTTAAAAAGAGAACTAGACAATTTTGAGGAAACCTGAGTAAACAACAAGAGGAAAACACATGAAGTAAAGCTGTTTTCTCTTTGATATGTCCTAGACCAAATGAGATCTATTTGCTGAGGGCGGCAACTGTAGAATCTCCCTGGTGATCCCAGTTCCATCCCAGTACTGAGGACAGGCAAGTCAGTTAGACATTTGCTACCACTTTGGTCATCTTTTTCAGAATCCCTGCATGCTGTAGTGTCACATCTATTTGCCCCAGTTCCAGGAATGGAGCTGTCCTGGGATCCAGATCAGTTTGCACAAGGGTCCTCCTGCCCCAACCAAAGCTCATCTGGGAAGCACCTCCTGCCCTTTAAGCCCCTCCTTCCACTTTCACCTGGAAATAGCTCCCTTCACCTCACCTCTGACAACCATCTCACTGCTCTTAGTGCCTGTTGATCAGCCAGTGTTCTCTTCCATAGGTGAGGCAGCTCTGTGATGGATGAAATAACTCATACAAAGACCGTAAAACACTGTCAGTCCCCTCCTGGTTACCTTATACTCAGCTGCTGGGCCCAGACACCTCAATGGTACCTGGCATTATGCAAACATACAGAATAAAAAATAAGCTGTCCTTCTCCAGAGGACTTTCAGTGTAATTAAGGAGAGGAAATATTAGCATTCTTTTTTGTCGTGAGGCACAGAGTCATTAAATCCCTTGCCCCAAATCTCTTCGGGATGGCTTGTGTGTGTGTGTGTCTAGTCCTGTGTATTGTTAATAGCTGTGATTATTTTTTTTTTAATTCTGTTTCTGAAGCATAAAGTGCTTTTTCTTGTTTTCCCGGGGTAGATCATGCCAAATTCAGCAGGAGTGTAATGACTCCTCACGCAGAAAGGAATCCTGTCAGAAGCACTGAATAGTGCAATCTAATTGAAAGGGAAGTCAGCAGGCCTTAATGAACATCATCGGGCTGCAGAGGCTCTGATTATTCAGATGGTGACAGGCAAGATGTAAATTGCTGAGGTAAAGAACTGAGTGGGGCAGCAATTAACTTTGCACACAGTTCCTGTACCCGGGTTCAAGGCAGGGCAGGACCCACAGGGCAAGCCCAGGGTGCTGGAGGAGAAACTGGTGATTGCCCACAGGCACAGCCAGGGCTCTGTGAACGTCCCTGCAGCACAGTGGCTCTGCTGAGGGGAGCCGACTCCATCCAAGATGCTGAGAAGCCAGCTGGGTACAGGGAGCTCTGTGAGTGTTCTGGTTTGAAGGGGACAAACCTGGCCCTTGATTTGACTTCAAAAGCACTTAAGCGTGCAAACCAGCATGATAAAAATCAACACTAGTTTTTCTGCTCTCAGGAGTGAGGCCACAATTCATTATCTGGAATTTTGTTTCCTTGCTTTTTTAAAAATCTTCCAGCCCAAATCAGTTATTTGTTATTTAAAGGGGCTTTCAGTAAAATGGCTGTGGCAGGGGTGAAGGTGATACAGGTCAGCTGTACAAAGAGCTGATACTGGGAAGCAGAGGGGGAAATGTATCAAAGCATCATTAAAAGGAAAAAAAGGGCAACTAGAGTATAAGCTGCAAATGACACTTGTTATTTAACACAAACAAAAATATCCAAGGGGACTGTCATCTACGGGGTTTTCTCCTTAACTGGAAGGAGAGAAAATCAAGGCAGGGATCCTGTATATCTATTGTGCCTGTCTCCCATTACACCCAAATCCTGCTTAATTTGGGAGTTGCTATGGCAGCTTTATGATATACCCCCTACAGCATACTTGCTCATTCAGAGACATTAAACCATCCCAAATCTGCACCACCGGCTGTGGTGTTCCCATGCCTACCCAGAGACCAAGCCTCAACCCTGAGATGCTCCAGGCTGCAGCAATAACCTGTCTCCACTTCTCTTGCTAGCACAGCACTTGTTACAGCACAGCCTCAGTGTCAGGCTGCAGGCTGAGAATGTGAGGAGGAGAGAGGCAAAGTTAAATAAGCTCCACTACTCCCAGTTTCCACAAACATTCCTTTCCTCTGGTGAAAGCATATGTGAGGCCTTTCCTGGCCCAGTTTGCTGGTTAGGTTTGGCAGCCCCGCAGTTCCCCTGAGAGCAGCCTGCATACCACTCGTCCTCTGGAAATTCCTCCCTGGCCACAGGGAAACAGGTCACCAGCCAGGAGCCAGGCTCCAAACCACTGAGTCTCCCTCTGCTCAGGAGGAGCCAGGTGGGTAGCTGAAAAAAGATGCTGAGAAAGGGAAAAATAAGTTGTTCAGTGCTCAGAGGTTATTTGGGAGGAGATGGGACAGTGGGAGGTCAGTGCTGTGCTTCGGTCTCACATTGGGGACCCAAACTCACAAGGACTTCTGCAAGGCCTGCCTGGCCCCCTCACCCCTGGCACAGGGGAAGCAGAGCACTTCAAATAGGTTCTGCCTAATTGTAAAGAGAGTAGACTGCACTGGACTGGATGTGGATATCTGCTGCAAGCCAGAAAATCAGGATTTAATCATCTCCATCCATTTGGCAGGTGGTGGTGTGCCACATAAGGACTTGATGCTTCTAATCTCTTCTCTGTCTTGGGAAGAGTTAGAGACTTTGCAGTCTGGCAGGGATGATTTGAGCCACAAAGAGGGAGAGAGAGGCAAAGGCAAAGGACAGATATGCTGAGAAAGAACAGAGAAAAAGCTGGAGGTAAAAATGAAAATGGTATGAAGGAGAGGAAAAATGAAGAAAAAGACATGGTGCAGAGAGAGAGAAAACCAATAAATATGGATGGCAAGTATCAAAGTGCACTATATCAAGATTAGAGTAGCATTGCCTCCCTTGTCAGCATGGTGTGCATCCATTTGAACCCACATTTCAGCAGATGCCCATCTGTCACAGCTGGTCTTCATCTTACCCATCTGCCTCTCAGGGTCTTGCAATGGTTGCTTTTCTTTGGAGCTGGCTCTGCCTTTTTCTCGTGCAAGCAGGTCTCAAGTTTACTTCTAGTCCCCAACAACCTGTCATCCTACCAAGATACTGAGAGTTTCTAGTCTGGGCAATTGACCTCTAGTCACAGTATAAACATTAAAGTTACTGCTACTGAATCATCAGTGTGTCAGGATTTCTCCACTTTTTTTTAACCCCTCCCTTTGATCTTCTACACAACGTAGGCATGCAAAAAGGCTCTTGCCACTGCCCAAGAAACAGCCTGTTTTATTCCACAGAAGCTGCAGGAATCTTGCAGTTTTACAGGACTATGGAGCTACAGCATTTCCCATTAACATCAGTCATAAGAAACAGCACCACAACTGCACAAGTCCCTGTATCTCCCTATCAGTCTCTGGAGAAATGGATGAAGTTTTGAAAGCCCTCAGCTTCCTGCCTGGTTTTCATAATGCTAACAGCCCTGACATTAGCTTTTTGTTTATGCTTGGCTCTGAAGAAACACGAAGTGTTTATTGAATTTATTTATTAAGCACAGATTTTATGTCTCCGGGAACTGTTCATGTTTTAAGCCCCCTTTTAAAATAAAAGACATTTAAAACATGCTTCATTTTTTATTTACTGTAATTATCCATGGCTTGGCACTGAACAAACTCCATTTCCAGTCAAACACTACTTGTGGACCTCCTAATATAGTACAGCATGTGTTGAGTGAAACCATCCATTTTTCATAGTTGCAGCAACTTCTGTTTTCAGGGATTACCATGCCAATTTGGCAGAAAGTTTTGGAAGGTAATAGTCTAATAATAAAAATGTATACACTACTTGCTCTGTTGCTTTCTACTGCCAGGTTTTTTAACAAACAGAACTCAAAAGGACTGTCCTACCCTGACTTGTACTTAGCAAACATAAAGCTCACTTGGGTTCTCACAAAGAAATGAGGGTAGAAAAGTGTCCAAAAGTACCCAAAGCTTTTTCCACGCTGGGCTGTCCAGGAATAGCAGGAATCAGATGCAACCAGCAAAAATGAGATCTATCAGCCCCAGTTAGGCCCAGGTGGCAGGGGGCACTGTGTGTCTGCCCTGTTGGGCTCTCCAGCAGAAGGAGGAGGATGATGTGGCCCTGTTGACACACAGGACACCTGGGAAAAGCCACAAGGAAATGAATGGGCAGCACAGCATCTGATCTCTCCCTAAAACCATCCTACTGCTCTGAGGGAAGACAGCGGCCATTTGGCTGGGGCCTGGGCACTGCTGCGTATTAGGGGTGGAGGGAATCCTGCAGGAGGGCAGAGAGCAGGATGGAGATGTTTAGCAGTGGGCCTGAGAGACATGGGGCAGTCACACAGACAGGGGAGTAGTGTTGCCAAGGTGCTGCATTTTCCAAGTTCACAGCAGTAAAATGCTGTGGGCTTCAGCTGATGAAGTCTGGTTTTGAAGAATCTGCCTGGTAAATACCTGAGTGTTAGGGATACTGTAACAAATTGCATTTCCCTAGAAAGATGCTCCTTTTCTAGCCAGAAGCTGTATTTTGGGAGCAGGCTGCTGGACACTTGCTGGGAATTTCTGGATACCCTTCAAACCCTGAATGACTAACTGCATGTGCCATAGCCCATCAATCCATCATGCACCCAGTTATGTCAGCCCCACTCCCTGTGCGTGCTGCTCACAGCCAGTGTGGTCCAGCCAAAGTGAATGCCAGAGCTGAAAAACATGTGCACTTAGATCCTCCAAAGGAACATAGAGGGACTCTGAAGTAAAATATCACCATCAAGGTAAAGAGCTCAGTTTCTGCTTGCACAAATTTGGCAGTGTAACCAACTTGTTGCATATCTTAAATACTCCCTTTCTATTTTCATGATCAAATATGGAAATGTGTGTCATGCCCACCTGGCTGTTCACACCCATCCATGATGTTCCCCCAGGAGCTTTTTCCTCATGGTTGAATTAATGCAACCAACCAAGATGCAAGCTGTCAGAGAAGCAGATATATTATCCCTGGTTCCTCTGCATGTGAATGCTGCTGGACCTGAGGCTGGAGCACATCTCCCCCTGGATGTCTGCCCGATGAGGTGGGAAAGAGTGGCAGTTGTCCTCATTGCAATTCCAGCTGGGAGCAACTGCTAGAACATTGTGTGGTTTACTGAGCTGTTTTCAAAGCCCAATGCATTTCCCTATGGGTGCTTTTGCTGACAAATTAACACATGTATTATTCAGACAAAGTTATAAATCACCTTCGTTCCTTTCACAGCAGCCTGTCTCTGCAACCCAAGTCAATGGTTAACAGCTACTAATCCAGGGAGCTCAGCCATGAAGAGCTAGTTTTCATTCTCCTTCATCCATCCTTAATTTTTGTCACTCGGAGGTCAAAGCAGAACTTAAAGATTACTGGGGCTAGCATTTGGAATTATAAATAAGGAGAAAAGTAGTCCCTGTCTTATTTTGTGGCCATACTAAATGTCAATCTACCCCTACAAATGGCTACAGTATCTCAGACAATGACTACCCTAACTTGACTAAAGGAAATCATAGGAGGATGATGTAAGATGGGTATCAATCATATATTCATAACCAGGTGGTGCCTATAGGCTTTCCTGGGAGACCACCATCACTATCAAGCTGAGGAAGATCTGTCATGCAGATAAATCACATGCTGAAGTCCAGCTTTGGCAAGGAGTGATTGTGCAGGGCAAAGCAACAGACAGCAGACCAGAAGATTTTTCTCTAGCAGGATGTAACCCACACACCAGCAAAACCTTTCTTAGTAAGCTCATGTTGTTATGCAAGCTTCAGAGTCTCTGAACTAGTAAGAAATCCCAAATGTAGGAAATGGGATAAGATTTATGATGATTATCGCAGCATCTTATTTAAAGTGCTTCTCCACAGCAATAATGCCTTCAACACAGTCCTCACACACAGAGTTTAACCAAAGAACTGACTCCCAGCTGGTTTCAGTCAGCAGCATGCTAGAGGCTTTCACTGGAAATCAGGCCTTCCTCCCTTTCTCTAAATTTATTCATCCTAAATTTAGAAGATGAGGTAATTTTTTCCTTAAACATTTACTTACATTATTTTCCCGTAAGTCAAAATCTATTTTACAAGTTCAGCTCAAATGGCTCCAGAAGCGGGTGTATGTTAAGGAAGAGGAGCACATGTGACAAACTGGCAGGGTCCTCTTGGGCTGGGAGCCACTGGGAGATGTCACCTGTAGGGGCAAGAACTGCAGCAGTGAAAGAGAAAAGTCTTGAATTTCCATCAACTTCAGGCGCAGCTGTCAGCATTTTGTGCCTTTCAGGTCTCTCTCCTCAGGAAACAGGATATTTGGGTTATTCTGCTGGCTGTAAGATTTCTGTAACCCTGACTCTACCTTTCTTGTCTCCTCTGTGATCCCAGGTGTCTTTCACAGCACAGGGTTCTCTGTGACCTGGCTGCCAGCAGAGCAGTGTCACAGGGCTGGTGGTGCCAGCTCAGGTCATCTGAGGATCTTACCCACAGCAGCCTTTAACAATTTGCAACATTCCTAGTTTTGGCAAGGCTTTCTGTATTTAATGGTGAATGCAGTTGTACATCAGACTCAGCTCTATTTTAGCAGATCTTGAGACCTGAAAGATCTAGAAATATCCAGGTTTTAGGGGAGTTTGGAATAACAATGAAGACTGCAAAAATGTCAGCTTTGTAAAATGGAAATCCCATATGTATGTTTGTGAAAGGGGGGGATGCAGCTATAAACCCAACCCATCTTACATTCATCCTTTATATTTCTGTGCTATGTTTATGGCAATATCACAAAGACTGTCTTGGCCCAACATCACATCTGCACAAATTAAAATCCACTGATCAGATTTAGTGAAGGATTATATTTGAGCTTCACTAATATTTTAATGTTATTTCCACAGAGATGCAGACATTAACATCATGGGGGGCGGGGGCAGACATGCATGCAGGTGTGTACTTGATTGAATAGATGTCTTCCCATGCTGATCCTCACTCACTTCTCCAGCAGAAACATGTGTTTGCCCTGACTCTCTGTACCCAGGGATACAGCCCAGCTTTCCATCCTTCATGGTCTGCTCATGTAGCAAAGAAGCTGCACCAGTCCAGTTCCGAGAAAAACCCAAATCCATCTTCAGGTCTTGAGTCCCTTTCTCAGACTTCTTATCTTTATTGACACTACTAGAATTCATACAATGATTTGAAAAGGCATTGCCTCCAAAAAATAACAAATTTCTTTACAAAAAGGACCCAGTATCTCCATTCTTTTTGTTTACTGGGCAAGGCTGATTTATATTCTTTCTCATCCAGGACATATTCATGTCATTAAGAAAACCCCAGCAGGTGCACTGACATTTGGAGCTCAATGAACAGCTGGAAAGGCAGCTGGGGTTTCCCTGCTTTTGAAGAGCAAGTGAAATCCCAGAGCAGAGGAAGCAGAAAACTGGTATTTATGTATTCACTTCCTAACAATTTATTTCAATTTGGATGGGGATCTGAAGGAAAAGGGAAGACATTTCTGGTTGTTTCTAATTGGAGTGAGAAGAAATGATCAATCTAATGTTTATTCCTTCTCTGTTCTGTGATATTCATTCTTAGTGAGGATGAGGAGTATCTTGTTGTTTCATGTATGTGAGCAGTTCATACATGAATAAAATATTAATAGCTGGCAATCAATCAGAGACTGCTCCTAAACCCACTGTCAGACACTTGAATTTATTTGCCAGTTGAAACCATTCACAGACGGCTTAAGTGAATAATTCCAGGGTCCTTGGCATTTCTTAGCTGTCATGTGATCATAAAATAAAATTTCATACTACTCCCTGCTAGATCTGTGGTTCAAACTGGACCTTTGATTATTTTCTCTTCATCCAGTCTGGGAAAAAAAACAAACTTACATATTCTTTCTGCCAGTTGAATTTCTTTCTGCCACTGAGTTAAAAGCTCAGTGGGGTGCAAGCATAGAAGGGGAAGAAGTGTTTGGCAGCCAATGGTCCTGCAGCCAACCCTCACCTCTAGCAGGATTAATGACTACCCTTGTTGAGGTGGCCATCATCAAAAAAAAGGATCTTATCCATCTGGTGGTTAGATCAAGGGTGTGAATGCCTGAGGAAGGGCTTCTGCTTTTCCTCCCAGGGCTGATTTCCATCCTTAGGTCATCTGAGGACTTGAATCACCAGCAGATACACTACCAACAGTTAGAGCACAACTGCGCCGGGAGTTTCTCACGTGTAGAAATGCCGCTGGCGTAGCAGATGTGTTGTGAAGTGAGACAGCTAAAACCTAACACGGGTTTTTTTGGGTTCTTTTTCGATTTGCTTTTCCCCTTCAACCACCACCAGGCATATTCCTGGCTTAGCAGCCCACGTGCGGTGTTGGCACAGAGGGAAGGAGCAGTGCCGGGCAGGAGCTGCCCCTCGCAGCCACAGCTCGGTGAGTGAGGTCAGACCCTGCAAAACCCTGGCCCAGCAGTCACCTCTGCCTGCAGAGGACTGCCAGGACACAGAGGAAACCCAGCCGTTCCTAACGGAGTGAACACCTTTCCTCCGAGCCCAGGGACTCGGCTCTGAGGAAACACACACCTGGGAGGTGCTGCAAGGCCTGAGCCTGCTGCTTTGGGCTCTGCGATGTCGGTATGGAAAGGGCGGGAACTGGTGAGGGTAATTCGGTGTTGAAGGGCTTTCCTCCCAGAGCAGTAACAGCACCATGCAGGAAGCTCTTGGAGCTGCTGTAGTTTTGTCTTTTCCTGTGAGGCAGAGCTCTGGTTTCCTTTGCTCTCTCTCCGTTGCTCAAACAGCAGAGGCAGCTGCTCCATTCTGGTCCATTCTGGTCCATTCTGCTCCATGCTGCTCCATGCTGCTCCATTCTGGTCCATGCTGCTCCATTCTGGTCCATGCTGCTTCATTCTCCTTCTCAGGTGCTCCCTCCCAGCTCAGCACCAAAACACAAGCACCCTTCTGTATTCCTTCCTCCCTTCCCTCCTTCCCTCCCTTTTCTGCTGCCTCCTGGGAGAAATGGAAGTAGATTGGATTGGATCCCTTCACTTGTTCACGTGTAAGAAACTATTTCAAATGTGTTTAATAAGGACTGCTTAGTGTCTTTCCCTTGCACCAGGACCACTGTGAGCAACACAGATAGGGAAGGAGAGGTGGGTCTTCAGTGAAGACAGGAATACAAAGTACTGCTCCATTTCCTGACTCTGCCTGAAATTAACTGTGTTACTGCAATTATTTATTGCCTATGCATTAAACTGTGGAGTAGGGTTGATATTTCTTTCCTTTATTGCTGCCCTGCCCTTATATGGTTTTTCCCATAGTGTATCCCCAGTTTGTGATAATATAGCAGGACACTGAAGGACAAGTAAACAATATATTTCACTTCTTTCTTTCAGTTTCTCTGGGTGCATTTTTTTCTGTTCACACCTTCTGCAGCGACTTTACTCCAGCATATTAAAGGCCTCTCCTGGCTGACTGGAATGTTTTATTATGAGCATAAATAATTCCAGGTGGAGACCCCTCCTTATCACACCGAGGGAAGAATAAATAACTCAGTATACATTGTTTCAGCCTGGGAACAAGTGAAAATGCTGCATAATGGAAATTCCATATGAGGGAATAAATTCTCAGACCATTTTCATTGGTCGGTGCTAGTGATATCTTTGAAACCATTTCACTTAAGTCATAAATGTAAATATCCTCCACCTCTCACAAACACAGGCTCAGCTGACCATTTTCTTCTCTACCAATATCAATTTCTGCAAGCATAATGGTTTTTTGGTCTTTCTAACATGCCTTTACATTTCTTACTCGTACTAAATAACTAGACAGGCTATTACCACTCTAGTTTTTTGTATGGGAACTCTGGTGCACATTAATCTTATCTCACACATCTCAGGCCATTTATGAAATGCAGAAGTTTATGTAGGAATGGGTTCTGTTTTATGCAACTGAGACACCCTTTTGGAATGTGTTTGTTCCTGAAAAAGGAGATAAATTAGTAAAAACTAACTTACTTTGAAAAAAACTGATAGTGTGTTGCACTACAGAATTGAATACAATCTGCTATTATTTTAAAGTGTTTAAAACTGATTTTTTTCCTTAGAACAGTATTGCCTGTTAACAACTTCTGTAGGGAGATCTACTTCCTGCATCCTTATTGACAAAACTTTTCAAAACAAAGCTTTTCTTTTCCTTTAACCATTTTTTATTTGATAACTAGAGATGATGCTAATGTCCATTCTCACTTTAGTCAACAGTCAGGAATTACGTTTAGCCTTAGGAGCTGATAGCAAGGATATGAACTGAGAGGCACATTCCCTTGGTAGCTGCTTTTAAGCGTGCTAATTCATGTTGTTTTGTAATGAAAATGTTTTCTCCATCTTGCTGCTGTGCTCTCCTAAGGGGCATTGGGATTAAATCCCCCAATGATGGAGATTTAAATGTATCAAAGTTGGAATGTAAAATAGAAGCTACTTATGTGAATAACTGCAAATCCAGACAAGTTTCAGATGCTAAACTGTAGCACTGCACCATTTTTTTCTTCTCTTTCTAGGATTTTGTATGTGTTTCCCTTATTTGATTGTCCTTGTTCTTCCTCCAAATCCCCAGTCTGTCAATTTCTCCTGCACTGGGACAGAGTTCAATGATTTCTAATATAGCAGTTTTGATACAGAAAAGCAAAAAAGTCAGGGAGTGTAGCCAAAGCTCACATTCTGCTCTGGCAACAGCTGCAGGCCCAGGACAGTACATAGACCTTGCAGATGGTGAAGATGCATCCTTCTGGAGATGAGCCAAGTACAGGACAAGGAGTAAAATGCATAAAACACATTAATCCTTTAATAATCCTGCCCTTTTGGGGATTTACATTACCACTTTCACTGCCTGACACACCTGTCATAGGTTAACATCCCCTCACCCTGATGTAAGTAATGCTTTTGGCACCACTGCAGAATGGTAAAGACAGGTATTTTCAAGGGTATTTCCCTGTTAACCTGAGGCAGCAAATAGGGAAGAGTGAATTGTTACTCCAGCACTGAAGCAACTTAGCATGGACCCACCAAAGTGTCCCTAGACAGAAATAAAATCCTTTGTGTATAAGAGATACTTCTGGTCTGTGTGCAAGCCCTGAGAAGTAAGGTTATCAAAGAGAAACATGAAACAAAAGCTTTTTTCAAGTGTATACAAACTTTGACACTCACATCCTCTTCTTTTCTGCCCAGCATGGTCAAGGAGAGTCCAAACCTAAGCTTCCCACAAACAGGTATAGAATCATCCAGACAGAACGGGCCAGGCTGGGAGGGAGAGATGTGGATCACCTGCTCCCACCTCCCTGCTCAGGCAGGGTCATCCCAGAGCACATGGCATAGGATTGTGTTCAGACAATTCTTAAATATCTCCAGTGGGGGAGATTCCACAACCCCTGTGGACAATCTGCTCCAGTGTGCAGTCACCCACACAGTAAAGAATCCTCTTGTGAGCATTTCAGGCATTTGCCCTAAAATCCAAAACAACAGCTTCTAGGAACTGCTCAGCAGTCTCTGCAACAAAACAGATTCAGTCAGCCTGGATCACTCAACATTTTTGTATGGCATTAATAAATAAAAAAATTATAATGGCCAATGTATCTGCCCATACAATCATTTTGTGGACAGTGCTGAGTTTGTTCTCTTTGGCAAGAACTTGAATCCCTCTTGAAGAATCAAATCCTTCTTGTTCCTCTGCTCCTCCTGTCCTTCATGAAAGGTGTCCTTCTGAAGCAATGAGAGAACTCTTTCCCGTGCCTCTGATGACAATCAACATAATTCCTTTTTGAGCCATAACCCCAATTAAACTGTTCACGTCCTAGAGCCCTGGGGGGCTTACTTGTTTTGGAGCAATGGGCCCAAATCATGCTTCATACCTTTTCATAGCGGAAGAAAAGGGCATTGATGATGCACAAATAACTGAGAACTCCTGCAGCTATGCTCTGTGCTTATTGAGCAAACACATCACAGGAAGCAACTGGGAAATAATGAACAGATGCATGAACTGGAAAGCAAAACTGAACATCTGTACCCTCACCAATCAAACTGCAGGGAAAACCTGGGAGAGGACCACAAATATTTACCACACGGCTAACGAAGTGCAGAAGATTCTGGCAGGATCTCTTAAGAGAGATGAAAACATCTTTAAAATGAGGCTATTGTCAGCCTCAAATGTGATGTTTAAACCATAAAGATGCATCAGCTAAGCAGATAGGAGCGGGTCAATGAGTTGGCAAACATGGCTTTCTTTTTGTTTAAAAGCCTGGGAAGTCTTGAAGGAGAGTGGAATTGAGTCAACAGAGCCATAGGAGACTGGATTGGCTCCTGCAGCAAGCAGAAAATAGAGATTTCTGTGCCAGGTTTGCTGGGCACTTTTAACCACCCTAAGCAGGAGATGTGTGGGCTGCCTGCATTCTTCAGGCAGAGGCAGTGGTGCACTCCAGGGCACAGGATGGGGCCATGCAGGATCAGGCAGGGAGGCTTGGAGGGGTGGCTGTGCTCAGATACTCTGCTCTCTCTTATCCACCCCCAGTCCTGAGCCCTGGGCAGGCAGCAAGGAAGAACCCCCAGACTCTTCTGGAAAAAGGATTTGGAAGAGGATGAGAGTGGCAGTACACAGATATATAATAGAAAATGTTTTCAGTAAGGATAATGAAAACCTTTTTTTTCCTCTAACATGTCTCTGAAAATCATGGGCTTTTTGTTACATGGCTGACCAGCCCTTAGCACAGAAGTACTCGTATCTACCTTGGAGATGCCTTAACCCATAGGTAAGAGAAATAAAAACAATAAATCAATAGGAGTCTCTCCACTGACTTCAGAGATCACTGGGCTGGGCTTTCTCTGTCAATACTAATTGGGGATCTCTTGCTGCTTAGATGTTCATTGCTACTGCCTTTGAAATGAATTGGCAGCAACATCAACATAAAATCATGCACATCACTCTGCATCTCCAACTGCTTGATAGCTTTTTTGAGAAGTCCCTTGGGAAAGATATTAGTAAAAAGCTCTAAACTAACTCTTCTGTTCTTTGATGTCCCCAGACCACTCATGTCAGAGGTGGAAGTAAATGCAGGAAGAAGTAAAATCAGCAAAAAGTTTCAAATGGAATTCGTAATCATTAAATGCAGAAACTGACTGAAAATCTTTCTATATCTCAGCCTTTGTGCTTAACTGACACATGTGTTAAGTCAGTTAAGAAAATCAGAGTGCTTCCTCCAAATGTTCATACAGACTTGGAGGAACTTGCGAATTCATGGAGAGGACTGTGGAGGGAGTGATGGTGGAAGGATTTGACTGCTGAGCAGGAAGAAAGAGAATGGGAAGGACTGAATAAAATGCAGATCAGGAAAATCAGATAACCATGACAAATACAAATGAGTTCTGAAATACTTTATGAGTAGAGTCTCCAGGAGCTGTAACAAATTTTAATGTGTTTTGGGAACGAGATAATGAGACAAGGGAGTGAGTGCTACAGAGGCTGGCATGCTTCTGATACACATAAAAATCCCTTCTCACGACAGAGCAGCCCAAGCCCTTGTCCCTTTGAATCTCCTAACAAACCCCTTCTTCTTTCTGAGGTGTTGCCTATGACTCAGCAAGTGGGCCAGAATCAATGTTATGGCATTCATTTTTGTGTGAGTCCTTTGCTGAGGCTTTTCTGGGTGAGTGGTGATGGGCTGGAGCTGGTGGCTCCCAGCTCCGCTCCACGGTGGGAATTGAAAGATAACTGCAATCAGTGTGATGACAAGAAGCATTACAGCACCAAAGCAAAATGCCACAGACACTTTTCCGTGGCTCAGGGGATATTTGAGATGTAAACCATCTGCATATGTAGAGGTACTCCATACTCTGAGGCTGTTTTCACTAAAAGGGCACCTAAAAGCTAAAAGAGATAAAAATGAATAGTCATCATTATGGACTGGATTTCTGCCAGCTGCTAAGTAATTAGAGTTTTAATTGCCCAGTAATAAAAGTTTTAATTACTCAGCAATTAGTGCTTGAAGTTTCAAGTGCTTCACACTCACTCAGTTGCATTCTTGAATTGTCAAGAGTGAAAAATGGAGTAGCTCCAGCATGCCTCAGCAAAACTCTGAGCAAGAGAGGGAAACATCAGGGATGGAGCAGCTATGCCTGAAACCCATCCTAACTGCTGTAGCTACCTACAGTATATTTACTGCAGTGCAACAAAACATTTTACCTATTCATTAGCTAATTTAAGGCCAAAATACCCTCTGCTGTGTCAAGCATTAATTGCTTCATACCTAGCATTATAGTGATTCATTTTTCATATGCAGGGTAATAAAGGTCCTCAGGCTCTGGTTTCTCTCTTCTTGCTCTACTAGAATTTAAATATCATTAACAAGCCAAACTATAACAACGTCAGCAGTTGCCAATGGTGCAGGAAGCAGGGCTGCATTTAGGACACAGAGCCTGGAGGAAACTGCTTATTTATAATCTGCTTGGGTAACCCCAAAGAGTCAAATTATCTTATGAACCATGTAGTCAGAGAGTTGGGACAACTTTCCCATAAAATAACTACAGTTGTTCCAACGTTTTTGTTTCTGTTTTTGTTGTTGTTTGTTTGTTTGTTTTGGGTTTTGTTTTGTTTTTGCGGGGTTTTTTTTGGGTTTTTTTGGGTTTTTTTGTTTTTTATGCCTAGAAGAGAGAGCTTTAAATGATGTTCGGGTTATTTACAGGCAGCATGCGAAATCCATTGCAAGAACTTTGGCAAAACCAGACAAAATTGATTTCATAAAAATGTTTCATGGGGAAAAAATCTGGTAGAGGAAGGGTGGGTTGAAACTTTCCAGAAATTCAAAGTAGGCTGCGTGTTCTATTACATGTTGCTCGTAACTCTAAAATTTGACAGGAGAATCATAATGTTTTTCAAAATGTGGGGGATTTGTTTCCTTTTTTTTTTTGGTTTCCAATTTTATCTATTGGTAAAGAGAGTTAAAATTGAGAAGTGAAGTTATGGGAAATTTACCAACAGTCACATAAGCACAAGTTGAAAAAAACCTTTGTAGTCCTGAATATTAGAAAAAAATCCAACACATTGAAATTATGATTACCATAATTATGATTAGATTATCAATACCTAAATAACATACAAATAATAATATAAAAATAAAACACTAAAGAGAGTTTTTCCCTTCTGCTCTGAAAGTAATTTAGACTTTTTAACAGTACATGGGTGGTTAGTAACGTGGTTAATAACTCAAAGCATTTAGGTCTTCTCTAAAGCAGCATCAGATGTTTTCTATACCCTGGACTGTCTAGGTCATTGATTCTACAAATGCTCCACTTCACTGGGGTGCTGAGTTCAGGGACTGTACATATGTTTTCTGTCTCATTTCTCTGAGACAATGTCTGAACTGCACTTCACAGTGGTGAGCAGATACCTGATGGTAGCAGGCTCTGTTTTTTTCCAGTTATGACACTTCAAAGTATTAAAGTCACACTAAGCTGGGATTCACCTCACTGGATGTAGCTATCTTGTCTAAGCTGGTAACAGGTTCAGTGAAGAGACAAAGACATGTGGAGTAACTCACTCCTTCCAAGTGTAAATGCTCAGGACAGATGAGCTGATTATTCTCTGTTGGATCTATCTCTAATGAATAAGAGATGATCAACTTTTAGATAATTGAAACCAGGAGAAATGTAGGCTTTCGGAAGTATGACAGTAGAAAAATGGACTGGACAAAGTAGGTTTTGTTGATTATCAGTACTGATTTCCCCTTTCAGATCCAGGAAAAGGACCTGTGTTTCAGACAATGTTAATTATTCATCTCACCTCTGAGGCTGCAGCTCAGAGTCCCAGGCTTGGATAACAAAGCACGCTGTGTTAGGCACCCTATGGATCCAGGACAAACAGCTCACCTCCATCCCTGGTAGATCAGGTTCAAAGCAGTCCCTGACACACATCTCATTTAAAGTGAAAGGCCATGCTGTACAGTAAGACTTTGCAAGAGGCAGTTTTTTACTTGACTCTACTATTAAAAAGTGCTTCTTCTTGTCAGTGTTTGGCACCTTACAGAACCTCTCTTTCCCCATTACTGTTTTCCAGCTGTGCTTTTCCCAGCTGCTCAGCGATTCAAGAGGTCCTCAGCTGCCTTCCTTAACCCAGTGTTACAAAACTCGCTGGAAGATGTGGTCCTGCTTTATGAGGTTCAGTATATCAACCTTAAGCCTTAACCAGGACTGGGGGTACTGTCCATACAGGGGTTATTCATTATCTGTCTTTGTGTCACTTTTTTCATCCCAGCAGTAAACCCGTGGCTGTGTGATAGTTCACCAGAAGGGTGGGAACACATAGAAACTTTTGGTCTTCCCCCACCTCCAGACAGTGCAACTGTCTCCATTTGACAAAAATTAAAGACCTGAGGGCATATTGTTAATTCACATGTACACTGTCTGGAGTCTCTTGGAAAAAATAAACATCTTTCTGTGTTCTGATTTTGCACCAGTTTCTTTTAGCTGAGCTTGACATTGACAAAGGTCAGAGGATCTCCATCAAAGATGAGGAGCTGGCTTCTCTGAGGAAGGCTGCTGAGTTCAACACCATCTGCAACGAGATTATCCCCAAGAGCATCACAGAGATCCGCAGGCTGAGCAGCAGGCTGTCTTCCTACCCAAGGGTCCTCAAGAAAGAAGACTTTGAAAGGACAGTGCTGACCATGGTCTACACGGCCTACAGAGCTGCTCAGTCCCAGGGCCACCAGAAAGACACTTGGGCTGAATCCTTTGTCAATCTCTACAAAGCCCTGAAGAACGACTTGATGCTTCCCTACAGCAAGCAGCCCTCATAGTGGAAGAGGAGCAGCAGCTCAGCCGCCTGCTCTGGCTGATGGACACAATGTAGCACGCCCACCACTTTATTCTGTAAAAGAGTTTAATAGGCTGCTTCAAGAAAGATTGTTCGTTTTCTGGCTCCCTCTTGTGGAATCCTCTTTCTAGTTCCACGCTAAACGGTGAGAAACGTCTCCAGTCCTGAGAATTCGATTTTTGTGCTGGCTTGGAGGCACATTCTGTGACAGGAAAAGAAGGGAATTTGGTGTACACCCAGGCAGACCCTTGTTTCAGGCAAACCCTTGATTCATACTTTGGGTTTCTTATAAGAAATACCTAAATATATTGTGCTTTTGCTCACATGCTGATGTGTAAGTGCTGGAGAGTGCTGCTTTCCTAGCTGGGGAAACAAGTTCATGTCTTGGCTGGCCAGTAAGAGAATATTACACAGACATGAAGGCCCACTGTAAAAGGAAGAGGTTTCATAACTGTCAGCCTTCCAAAATTATGCCACATATTATTCATTCCAAATGTTCTCATAAATAAGCACTCTCTGATTCACTTCATTTGGCTGAGCCAGTGTTTAATTGCAATAACATTTGCAGAAGACAAAGGGCATTGTGGAGACCAGCAGCAAACAATGCCTGTGAACGTATTCCCTGCTTCCTGGAGCTGTCCTCCCAAACAGTCTGCAATGATTCTTTCATTATTTGCACACGACTTTGCTTCTGCTGCTTGTTTTCTTTTTGAAAGGAACATGTATTTGTCCTCAGTGGAATCCAAGGCAAGACAAAGGCCCTATTTAATTTAATAATGCTACATTTTTTCCTGGTTCTATCACTTGAACGTAGATCATCTAAACCCATGCTTCAGAACCCCGCTGAGGCAAGGGAGGAAGGTGCATTAAAACATACCTGGTGCTGAATTTGGCACTGTGGCTCTTTTTTTTTTAACAGTAAATTGTATATTCATTTGAGTATGTGTGTGTATGTGTGTGTGTGTGTTCATGCATGTGTGTGCACATAAGTGCTGAGTACATAGAAGAATCCCAAATTGTTCAGTCAGTGAACAATTGCATCTGACCACTTAGCAGAAAAGGCTATTTACCAATTCAGTGGTGCGAATTATGACTTTGGGAGCAGCAAAGGAAAAACTGTAGAAATGCTGCAATCAATTATAATAAACTGTGAAAAAAATCATTAACAGAAAATAGACAGAAAAAGGAGATCTATTTTGTCAGAAGGATGACTAGCTATCAAAAATCCAAACTTTTCTAAATCAAACCTCCTATTTTTTGTGCTCAAGAGATGCAGACTCTGTTTTTCTATTGATATTAGAGGTGCTTCTACTTCCAGACAATTCCCAACAGGGGAAAATAGCTAAACATTTACTTCACCCTTTCATATCATCATTCTCTATTTTTCTATTGCATAATATATTAAGGATGCAGGCCCAAATCACAAATTCCTGAGACTAAAACAGACCTAAGGATTCCAGCCCAAGCTCTGAATCATGTTTTAACTGCTTTTGCATCACCTGAGCAAAAGGAATTAATTCTTCTGTGTCCCTTAAAAGGGGTACCTCAAGGGCTGTAGCTGAAAAAATCCACCCATAAGCACAGCAAAGAGCCCAGTGCAAGCAGTCAGAGCACACTGGGTTTGGCAAACACCTGTGGGAATGTGGAAGCACAGCAGCCTTAGGGGCAGTCTGGCCGTGGCATTAGCAGCTGGAAAAAGGGCTTATAAAAGACAGAGTCAGTCTTGTTTCCCCCAGGAGTTTCCGGATTTGTGTGTGTGGGTTTGCACATTCATTTAGACACACATATGTGTAGGTGCACTTTTATACCTGAAGAATATTTTTGGCCATCTTCAAAGCCTGTTCTGGTAGATGGCAAAGGAAACTGCAAATCTCAGCCACAGAGCTGTGGGCCACAAACATCTCTGTCTCCTCTGCTTGCACACACAGAGCTCAGCACCCCCAAAGCAGCCTTGCACTCCTGTCCACATGCCCTTTGAGCCCTCAGCTTTAACACTGATGATCTGCTTGGGATTTCTTCCCCCACCATGCTTTCTAAACACATGAAAGGGAAATGCCACAGAGTGCAATACAGCCTTTGCATCTCTGCTTCTTGGGTCCCTCAAACACCACTTGCTGGAAGAGCCTGCAACCAGGGCAACTCATAAATGCCTCATAGCCAGCTAGTCCAAGTCTGCAAAAATAGCAAGAAAGAGAACTAGAGCAAATATTAAGTGCAAGCAGTCACAAATAAGAGAAATATCTCCCAGCCATGCTCCTCACCCCACAACAGGACTTCCCAGAAGAGGTTACTAATCATAAAATATCCCATAAAAAAGAATTATGGATAATTTTTAATATCTTATTATTCTCAATGGCATACATACCTTACCGTACTTAAAAATTGGTAGCTGAAACATTTATCTCCTCAACAGAAAAAAAAGGTTGTATGAGTTTGTTTCCCTCCTCCTTTTACTGTGTGTAATGTAAGAAAAAGATTTATTCCTTGGGAAAGTTCTTGGACTGCCCAGGTTAATTTAACAGACACTCTCAATGTAATAATAAAAACATACTACATAAAAGTCCTTGCCTTTGCATTGTATTGATTTCAGCAGGAGATTTACTATTTTGCAACTTCAGCTTGAGTAATTGCTTTATCTCAGACTGTGAAACTCTTCATGGGAGCAATGGTACAGGCAAGAAGAAGAACAGCCTTCTCTCTGAAGGAAACAATAAATAGAAATGAGAGTGCCACCCTTTTCCAGAGTTCAGGTGGAAAGGAGCATCCTTCCTCAGGGAAGTTCTTTGGGCTTAGGGCATTTCCCTCCCTCAGTATTGCTGAAGATGCAGGTGTAGGTTGCCTTCTCTCTATCTCAGTTTTCATCTTATCACTTTGGACTGAATCTTCTTTATGGGTTGTTTTTGTCTCACAGGTTAGAAAACCATTACCCCTAAATGGCACACTTTATCCACCCTTTGACCTTATGGATCAAAAAAATATGAAATAGGATTATATTTTTCCATTTAAAATGAATCAATTTTTCATTTTATGAACATTTTTGACCTTTTATATATTATTTACTTTGTTTCTCTGAAACAAGAGATCCTGACCTGTATTGGCCAACCCAAATCTTCACATTAACTATAGCTTTTCTTCCAGTTGTTAAATTTACCTGAAAGGTATGAAGGTTCTGTTGCTTGATGGAAGTTTTGAGGTATAGAAGTCTGAGATACAATAATTAATTTCAGGAAGAATTCACCCCGCACATCAAACTCCTCAGCGTGTCTGCATTTTCCAGGTTCCCAGGACTCAGGGTCACAGAGGCATCAGAGTCCAGTCTGGGGAGCTCAGTCTGTCACTGACTAGAAAAGGGTGGGTAAGCAGGTTTTGAGGGCATGGAAAATCCTAGATGTGTTCTTCCCATGAGATACAGGGCAAATATACATTTGTCTGTCAGATCATGCATGTAACCAGCCAGCAGGTTCAGTCCTAGAGCTCCAGTGCTTTCTGCCCCACAAAAAGCATTAATAACACAAGAGTTGGAGAAATGTTTTTTTTTTCCTAGAAGACAAAAGTAGAAAGTCTAAAAATTCTCAATTTGATATTGAACCCTACGGTTTCTCAGGGCACACAAGTCAGTACAGAGATCAGCCCATGCCTCATGAATTAGTGACATTCAAGGGTCGTGATGGAAGAAACAGGAATACAAAAGATACTGTGCAGAAAACAATGATTATTTATTTATCATCAGTACAGGGGGCTTGAAACAATAACCAACTGTTCAGCCACCTCAAAAAGGTCTTTTTATATATCTGTGGGAATGTCAGAAGGCTGTTGATTTTGTCAAATGTTCTGACTGGGTTTGGGACAATGGGTGGAGCAACTTCTACCTTCTGCAGTCCTCATTGGTGAATTAGAGTTGCCTGTAGCTTTTTAACAATTTTTTGTCTTGAGATCAAGTATAATCCATGTTGGAATTACTGCCCTGTGAATTCCAAGCTCAGGGCAAAAGTAGGGTAAAGGTAGTTACAAAATAGAAGCAAAGAAATAAAATCCAAAGGAGCTGCAAATGGAGGGGGGGTTTGGTCTTTTCTTTAAAGAAGAAGTACCTGAAAATTTTCTTCTATGCATTGAAAAATAAATTGTTTGGTTCAGTAATTTTCCAGCAGAAAATAAACTGTTTTTGAGGAGGAAAAGCAGCACCTCAAATTATATCTCGCCTGGTTTATGAAAACGGAAATTACACCACTAGATGATGGAAGAAAAAAACTTTATACAACATGGGAATAAGGATACAAGACATCTACAACTGTGAGTCTGAATTAAAAAGAAAATTTGTCAAAAGGTCACTATGCTCCTACTTGCAAACCTCTGCATGTTATGGTGTAATAATAATTCAGAGGTGCTGGTGAGCCCTACATAAACTGAATGTTTTTTTTATCCAAAAACCTTTTCAAAACAAGAGATTGAAGAATAAATAAACTAGAAAAGGTATTTGAGGTGACTGTGGGTATAAGAGATGAGGTTGTGAGAGATCTTTGCCGGAAATCCAGGCACAGGTGAAGGAAAACGTGGCATGAAAATTGGAATATCTGAGGAACCAGAGAAGAATCTGAAGGAGAAGAAAGTCACCAGGAGTATGGCAGTGGTGAAGGAGATTCTCAGATCCAGAAACCTCTTGCTCGTTGTTCTCATTCCACTTCTGCTGCTTCCTCTTCCACTCATATACCCCAGCAGTGTAAGTACATTTTCATTTTCTTTTAATAAAGTCTCCAAGTGCAGCAGGTAGTCCTGCTGATTAAGTTTGCAGTGTGCAAAAAAAAAAAAAAAAGGACAAAGGCATCAAGGAGCACAGGTCTTAGAAAAATCAAAGACTCATATTTGAAGGACTGTGAGGCTCACTGAGAAATTGTCACTAAGAGCTAGAGCTACCTTGAGTCGTGTCACAAGCAGAGCTGAAGAGCCACGTGAAGCTAGAAAAGCACTGATTTAAAGCAGAAATGATGGATCTCTTTCTAAAATAATATCTGTGTGGAAGGGAAAGCAGAACAAACACAGCCATGACATTTTCTTTAATGAGAGATCTTTAAAAGGAATGCTTACAGAGTCTTTATTTTTTTTAGTAATAAGTAGGCATGGAGGGAGTTTCAGTTTAGTGTGTGTTTATAAAGACAGCAGTTCAGGTGAGGCAGGAGATAGGACTCGGTGACAGTTCCTCTGCTGGAACATTTCAGCTCTGACATTGGCTCTTAAATGCTGGCCCAGAGACATACACAGAAATGCAAAGGAGGGAATATCCTCTGCTTAACACGCAGACCGGGGAAAAAGGAGTGAAAGCAGCTGACACTGCTTAGGAGATATTGAATATTTTGATCACATGGTAAAGTCCTCTCTTTGCACATCTCTGCAGTTGTAACCCATAAAATAGCAATGCTTTCCTACCTTTGAGAAGTGGTGATATTTAACTTATCAAAATCTGCAATGTATTAAAAATCTGCAGCTTATCCTTCCTCATAGACCTAGACATAAATCTGTCTAAAAGGTGCAGCAATATCCATTCCATTCTCTACCCTGCTAAAGATTAATTATTCCTTAAAGTATCAGGGGATTTATGAATCGTAGTATCTTATTGAATAGAAATGCAAAGGATTAGAAATTGCATAGCTGATTTCAGAAACAAAACAGTAACATTTTTTTTTTGGAAAATAAACCAGGATTCATAGAAAGGAAATGTTCCTGTGCCACTGAACTGTATGGTGCACTTTGAGCTTTCCTGCTTTGAACTTCAATGTGTCTTGGCTGTTCTCTTATAGCACTTCCTCATCTCTTTTATCTCAAGAGAGGGAATGAATAACAGAGAGTTGTGCTCTTCAGGGAACAGAAAGGCTCACTCTTTCACAGAGGCTTGTTTTACAGAAGGGTTCAATCTCCCCTGATGTCACTGGAAGGGTGACATGAAAAGAGATGCTCCCTGGCATGCTCAGCCAAGGGGATTGTAAAGCACCTTATGGGTGCTGAAGCAGGAGTTCACTGACAGGATTGCTGCAAGAATTGCTATTGTACACTACAAGCTCCTCTGCGCTATTGCTCTGCACCTCGTGGTGCTGCTTTACTGCAAAGTGATGTGAAAATCCATCCAGTGGAGGTTTACACCCACATTGTATATATGTGAGTGGCCACAGAGGGTAAAGTGCAGGTGACCATCTGCCCAAGAGCTGGACAAATGTTTATAGTGCTATTAAGAAAACACATAAACCAAGCAAACTCTGCTGGCAGTACACTATTCAAGAGCTTTTGTGTAGATTTTATTTTATTCCAACCCATTGACTATGTTTACTTTTTTAATATAAAGATTAAATTTGATGCCTGTTCACATGCTTGTATTTTTACAATTATATTAGTTTTTTGTCTTTTTTATAGAGATTGAAATTACCAGGTCATTCGTATTTGCACTTCTGCTGGGAATCAGCTTGCAGTTTCTTTGATGATACCAGCACATCTCTGGAAATGTCAAAGAAGTATTACATGTGTAGTGGCAAGAGAGATCAAAGGGAGCACAAGGACTCAGAATTGTTTGTGGATGCTACTAATGGGAATAAATTCCACAGAATATAATTTTTTTATATAAATTTGTGAAAATAAATTGTCGGGTGAAAAATAAATTTGAGAAAAATTTTTGAATTCCTCTTCCCCTTTCATGTCAAAAAAAAGTGTTTGCTTTACAAACTGAGGATCTTTTTCATTCTGTCCTTATTTTCTTCATTGTTTACAGTGATAGGTGAGCATTTTTGCTTCTTTTTTGTAATCTTTATACACTTTTTTTTTTTTTTTTTGTCATAAAGCCACTAGAGATACCATAAGGCGTGCCACATGATTTCAGCTTGTTGGGGACAGGCTTTCTGTGACCACTGTTCCTGTGGCCACACTGCACCCAGTCAAGGACATTTGGGTCCTTGGTCCCTGAAAGTCAGCTGTTGGCAGAGTGTGAGACCTGCAGTATCAGGGGATGTTGGCATCCTGATATGCTAAATCAGCAGAGTGGACCCTAAAGCACAGAACATGCTCTGAAGAGCCACTGTTGACATATTTTCATTCACTTTTGGTTTTCTTTACACAAGCTGAAGGATGGAATTTCAGCATGATCCCATAACATCAAAGATGTTATTCCAGAGGCTGGATTACCTCTTTGCAGAGCTTAACCACATGTCTGCATGCAAGATATGCAAAGTGCAAATAAGTGGGCAAATTTCCAACCTAGAGTTTATTCTTCCTTTTTATCATTCTGAGATCCTTGGATATTTTAGTTACAGAAGTTTTACGCATGACCCATCGTGTGCAGTTTTTAGCCATGGCTTCCTTTCACCTCCTCTTTTCTTTTCACCTAAGGGACTGAATAAAGGCAGATAATTAGATGATAGTTGCTTCAGCCATCACATGTTTTCCTATTCCCTGCTTCAAGCTCTGAAGTGGGTTTAACAGAAAATTTTCAGCTGTAAAACAACAGGTGAGGAGGGCGAAATAGCTAAAATTACACTGCCACTGCTTCAGTGTAATACTCAGTAGCTTTGGTAACCATTAATTAAATATATAAACTCAGTTCAATTAAACAGAAGAGATTAATATGGTTTCTCATGGAAACGAACTGAGAAAATAAATAAAGTTGCCAGACAAGCCGATTAAGTTTTTAGTGGAGATTAGCAAGCTTGGCTTTCCCAGCATTTGCTTACAGTTTTGCACAATTTAAAAATGGGGTTTATTTTGGGTGGAGGTTTTTTTGTTTGGTTGGTTTTTGTTGGTTTTGGGGCTTTTGGGGGTTTTTTTTGGTTTTTCTTGTAAAATGATTACAGCTTAATGTATAGGAAACACAAAGACTTAGTGCCCAGCCCAGTAAGATTTTGGGAGAGATACAACTTCCCTTTATCATATCCCATTTTCACTACCAGACTACTTTATTGCCACACACAGAGTAATAGAATATAACAATCACTCAAACAAATCAAAGAGAAGTACATTTTTGGAGTGAGAAAAAGGTTTATATTCAGGTTAGGATGAAATCAATTTTATTAATTTTGGCAATACATACCCTTAGGATCTTACATCTGGACTGCTTTAAAAAAAAAAATCATTGATCCTTATTTCATTAAAAGTTATTTTTCTCCTCAGACAACTGCTGGACCTCATACAGAGCCCATACAAACACAGTAGTGTTTTAGCAGAAGCTAATGAAAAATTTAAAATGTGTCAGAGTAATGAGGTCACAAAAAAGGCCCTGTGATCTTCTCTCTGTGGAATATTAACCATGACGTATAATGTAGTTAAAGGTGACTAAGCAGCAGGTTGGATAATCCAGTGATACATTTCACCAACAGCCCTTCAGATGCTCTTTAAAACCTCTCAAGTAACTGGCATTTCTCTGCTCAAAGGAAGTTAGGTTTTCTAATAAATTTATTTCAGTCATTCTGGTGGCCCTGCTTAATAGAATCACAGAGTCACAGGATCATTAATGTTGGAAAAGACTTCTAAGATCATCAGGTCCAACTGCTAACTCAGCACTGCCATGTTTACCACTAAACCCTATTCCCATGGGCCACATCCACATGTCCTTTGAAAGCTCCCAGGGATGATGGATCCACCTCTCTGGACAGTCTATTCCAATCCTTGACCACTCTACCACTGAGGAAATGTTCCCCAATATCCCAAATAAACCTTACTTGGCTTTGTTGAATTATAACTGTTTAATGTTACACTTTTCTGAAATGGGAGTCAGAGAAAGATCTGGCAGCTAATTTAAATCCAAGCTTCTGAGTAACTTTGGCTACAATTCTTACACAAGTAAAGGAAATGGTGTACATATCAGTCTATCCTATATTCCTCTCTGGGCTGTGTTCTGCCTGTTGTTACTATAAGCTGTACTTCAAAAAAACATGAACTTCTGATTGCGGCTCTCTTTTAGAAGTAACGTAGAAATGACATTTATAAAGATGGATTTAAATACAAGGTATTGATTCATTCCATTGAACCCACATCCCTGTATAATTTCACCAGGCTTTACAACACCTTGTTCACAAAACTGATTGAAAACAATGAAATGTAACACATGCTCTTCGATTTGCACAATGATCTGTGAGAATTGCTTGTGTGACCTCTTGAAAGCTGCTTTATTTAGAAGTAATCCAGCCAAGATAGATGTATAATATATAAAATTATTTTTAAGAGACTCAAATAGCATTTTTGAACAGTGAATTTTCTAAACAATAGCCATTTGTGAGCTGTGACTCCATATGGCTTGATAAGTTCGTATGGAACACCTGGTGCATAATGAAGAACAGATAAATTTATAGCTGAAGTAAGTCAGTGCAGACCTACCAACTGCCCTAGAAGAACAGGTTAAGGCCAACACAGGACGTGGCTTCAAATTTGAGAAAGGAAATTCTAATTCTCTGAGGAGTGATGATTGAACGCTTGGTAAATATTGGATTACGAAATCAAACAAATTTATAAATGCATTTGAAGGAAAAACCTTTTCTCAGACGATAGTTTCTGTAATTATTATGAGCAGATATCCCTAGGTTTCTAAGTATAGAAACTATTGCTAAGTACAGCAAACAGAGCATAAGGAGAACTTAACTGAGTGCCATAAATGAAGACATATCTTAGAAAGGGACCAGAAGACTTCCATTCACTAGCTGTGTTTTCCTGTAAGAATATTCAGCAAATATCACTTTTCTCCATCATGTCCCAGCTCCCCATGACTGCTCACCATGATGCTCTCATGCCTTTTTCTACCAGAACCTTGGACAGCAGCAAATTTGTTTGATTAACTCCAATCACCCATTGCCTCCAACCCTGCAGGGCTGTGGTCTTCTTCCAAAGTTCGGTAAATTACCTGAGCAAATAAAATCAGCTAACAAATGTGTTTGCACACTGTTTTAAAAAAAAAGAAAAAACAAACCAAGTTTCCGGAGCATTCCCCAAAATAACTACAAGGTGTTTTTATGGCAAATATGAATGCTCTCATCTGGTTCTGAAAACCAACGTTTCCTGTCTTTGTCCAGGACTGGAGAGAAAAACATGCAGAGGTAACTGGTCAACAGCTCTAATCTGAGGAGTGATGATTGAATGCTTGGTAAATATCAGATTATGAAATCAAACAAATTTATAAATACATTTAGAGCCATTATTTTGCTCATAAATTGTCTTGTCCCAGCACTTTGCCCTGTCTTATATGTGAAAACTTTCATTAGCATCACCTTCTGACACTGTCCTTTCAGATGGTAGCCAAGATTTCACACCCAAAGAGCTGCACCTTTGGAAGTCCCAGCGCAGTCCTTTTATTGTGGTTTTTTTTTTAAACCCAGGCATCCAAAGTCTGAAGAATCCTATGGGTGAGTTCACAGGGCTCCCACAGCATGTGGTGGGGCAGCAACACTCATCCTCTGTCCTTTGTCCCCGCAGGAAGCCTCGTGTGCCTACGTGCTCATCGTGACAGCTGTGTACTGGGTCTCTGAAGCTGTGCCTCTTGGGGCAGCAGCCTTGGTTCCTGCCTTTCTGTACCCTCTCTTTGGGGTCATGAAGTCCAGCGAGGTCAGACACTTGTGTGTTTTTGTCATCTGATGTTCTTACTCTCAGCTAATTGTTTGAATAAGGCTGATCTCAGTGCAGCAGCAAGGCTTGGAGGTGTGGGAGGCAGAAGTGAACATCTTGCAATCTGTAACTGGGTCTCACCCTCTCTTTCTTCATCTGAAGATAGATATAGGATACAGCACAGGCTCTATTGGGCAGGAGAGATGTCCATCCTTTCAGCTACTGCATCACCAATGATTACCAAAACCTATTGCACCAAAACGTATTGCACCCACCCTTGCCCTCCTCAAATCCAGGTAAACAGCAGCTATAGGATACTGTATAGTTTCCTTCCAATTTGACTTATTATGGATGTCATACAAGGTAGGAGGGTACATATGTACAGGGTACATTCCTTCATTCACCTTACCATTTACTGCATAAGACTAGATAACTTTGTTATCCAGGTGAATGTCTAGTCCTTTTTCAAAGCTGCTTTTAGCCTCCTGCTGCACTGTAGCCATGAGTTCTCAGGTAAAGGAGTAGCTGTACAAAAAGGTCTCACTCCTGAATTTGCTTACTTGAGGTTTTTTTGAGTGTTAATTTCTTTCATTATATGCCAGGAATTTCTTTTATTTTCTCTACAACTTTTTTCCCCTGTCTTTTTCCATCGCTTTTTGGGGGATGAGGCAACAGCACATTTGATTTAAGGACAAGTAATACAGATAAGAATGCAGAGAAATATGTAGCAAACATAAAATTGTTGGATTTCTCTCACAATCTAGCACTGGGAATACCCATAAATGGATAGAGACAAGCATAAGCCGAGAGTTTTATGACTGCTTATTCCCCCAAGTTTTGCAATAAAATGAGATACATTTTCATACCAACACAATTCAGTATTTTCACAATCTTTTTTTCCTAACATAAAGGTAAAGTACTTGGGCATTTTCATTAAAAATTTGGCAGCACATTGGAGACGGAAATTTAATGTCAGTCTGAGAGAAATTCAACGCAATAGCAAATAAAGTGACAGTAAGAATACTTCAAAGAATGTATTATTTTCTTTAGGAACTGAAATAAATCCCTGCATTGAAAAATAAACAACCCTGAAGATGTTGCAGTATTTCAAATCTGCAGTTCTAGAACGACTCTTGCCTAGAAAATTACTACTATTTAAGTTACAAATTACTCACAGGGCCTTAAAAACATGAACCAGTGTGTCATATATATGTATGTTGGGATTAATAAGACTATTTTTATTAGCATTCACTTATTTCTCCAAAATGGCTATGAAAGGAATAAAGGAAAAAACACTCAGATTCTTCATGCTGCTGGATTGATGGATTTCCTTCATTCACCTCATTATTTTTTTAAAAGGTAGCAGGAAAATAAAGAAAGTTAATGAGAAAGAAACAAACAAACAAAAAAAAAACAAAAACAAAAACAAAAAACATTTCTCTTGATCTCTTAAAAGTTCTGGCACACAATTATGATGGCCAAGTCTGTTTAGTCACCACAGAGATTTATTAAATAAGTGTCATTAAATATATAACTTGTTGAAGATTTCACAAAATAACATTATTGTCATTCTTGCACTTTCTGGAGGAGCATCAGTATAACTGAGGACAATGGAAAAATTATTTCTTCCTCTGATCTTAATTGCTTTAAAATGCTGGCACCTACATTTGGTTAGAGAAATAGTTTTAAACTGAAGAAATTATGTTTTTTTTGAAAAATATTCCAGCAACAGACTAGGAAGAATTGCATCAAAATGATATGAAAACTTTTGCTAGACCCCTAGCATCTGTTTGCAATTTTTATTTTCTCCCATTTTGTTTGTTTTTACAGAAGTATGCGTGTATGTTTGTGGAAGAATTTTATGGTTGGCTTAATTTGTATTTTTGCAGTTGCTTCACAGAATATCTTCTCATATTTTAGCAAGGCTCACATTTCCTGCTTTGGAGGTGGTCTCTGAATATTTTCCTGAGCCAGTGATGGTTTTTGCTCATCATCTTTAAATTAAAGTTCTTTTTCTTGAAACTTTTTCCTCGTTTCCTGATAAAATGGAAATGGATTTCCAATGTGACAAGTTTTGGCACAGGGTTTGTGGATCACTGCAGCAATATACCAACCTTTTTTATTCTATTCAAGGAGCAAGTCCCAAAAGACTGTTTTTCTGACACTGTAGGCACTAGGGATGCCACATTTTGCCCAAAAGCTGAACAAGACAGAATAAATAGAGGCAAGATAGACAACAATACCTCCAGAATGAACAAGCAGATGAAGCACATGAATAAGCTGCCTTCAGTTTTGCGTGTGCTTTTTTCCATCTGGGCCTTGCTGAGTATGACTGACTTACTGCAGGCAATGAACATCCTGCCTGCAAATACATTTCTCTTGATCTCTTCATAACTGAGGAGCCTATAAACAATAGGGGATAGAGCCTTATTTGTAAACACAACAAGAAAGAGATTAAAAAGAATATTTTGATTTATGAATTCTTCATTTTCTCCAGCTCCCTGTCACTCTTACTCTAGGGAGCAAAAATGCACAATGCTGTATTTCTTCTCATTCAGCATGCTTTCTGTGTGCTTTTTTTTAACTGACTGCTTCCCCCTGGCCCTTAATGCAGGTGGCTGCTGAATATTTCAAGAACACAACTTTGCTCCTCATGGGTGTGATTTGTGTGGCAGCTTCTGTAGAGAAGTGGAATCTCCACAAGCGAATTGCCCTGCGCATGGTGATGATGGCTGGAGCCAAGCCAGGCATGTGAGTGAACCTTGGGCTTTGGGGTAATCTGAGGCTGAGAGCAGCACCTTGAAACCACTCTGATCTTCCCATCCATGGGCTAAAGCTACCTTGGCTTGGTGCATTTTTCATACCCATCTTTCCTTAGGTTTGAAAGCCTACAAATTTTCCCCTCCTTTTTTTGCCACCTCCGACTCCCTTTGTTTCCCTGTGCTGCACTCCAGGTTGCTCCTGTGCTTTATGTGCTGCACCACGGTGCTCTCCATGTGGCTTTCCAACACCTCCAGCACAGCCATGGTGATGCCAATCGTGGAGGCAGTGCTCCAGGAGCTGGTGAATGCTGAGGAGGAGTGCGAGGTCATCACCACTGCAGGCAGCACCACTGCTGAAGAAAACAAGCCAATAGGTATTTGTATAAATAATACATAAATGGTATTGCCCACTCCTTTCTCTTTTGTTTATCAGTGACCAGACTTGTTGATACGTGTTAGTCAAATTCTATCGAGGTCAGAGCTGCCTGACTCATACTGCCAAAAGCACTGATATGTACTCTTTCTTTTTGTACTCTGATATTCTTTTCAAAAAATGAAAGGAAGTTCTAGAAGTGATGGAAGATTAGGACCTGGAAAACTATTTATACTGAATTAGGGCATCTGCTGTATCTGTGTGTCATAAACTCTTGGTCATAGGATTTTACAGGGTTGGAAGGAAATCTTTGGGAATAAAGTCCAGGAAATTTGGAAGAGGCTCAGAAGTTTTCTCTTGACAATCCCATAATAAAAAATTGATAAGAGCTCTAAGGTTAATTTTGTTCATTCCTTCCCAAAAGAAAAAGGTTTAGGAAGAAAAGAATCTGTTTTTTCTCTCACTTTACAGTTTCCAGGCTGAAAATTATTTCATCCAACCTTGTCTATTACATGTAGGTGTCATAGTCTTTTAATTGCCGGATGCACATGACCAGTACAATACAAAATAATAAAATGCCACATCAAGAGAGTACCTGAGCACCTTGTTTGGACAAGTTTAGTTTGCAGCAGTGCCTCCTGGTGCGACCCAGGGGCTCAGCTCTTACCCCAAGGGCTGCTCTCTGTTCCTCTGTTGCAGGTCTCGGTGAAAAGCACGGCCAACCTTCCCTGGAGCTTATCTTCATCAATGAGGAGTAAGAATGAACCCTGTACACCAGGACTGGACATTTGAGCCCTACACAGGTTGCCATGAGATGAACCCAGGAGTTAGAGCCAGGAAGGGCAAGCAAAACCTTACAAGTGAATGTTACAGATATGTCTGACAAGGAAGGTGTACATGATAAATGGCATTATTGCAATGGTCTGGATCTCACTAAAAATTCTCAGTATCCATTTAGTTTTTTAACACTATTGGATATTTTAGGGAGAAGGAAAATATTTCTGGGTGTTTGAAAGCTCTTTTGAAGTCTGAGTTTGTGCTGTGTAAGAAAGTGCAGATTTTTCTTTCTGTTCCCCTGAAGGAACAGTGATGGAGAAGATCCAAGTACATCATGGACTGCCCACAGGACATATCCAGAGGGACATCACTTACAGAACATTCCTGAAGAAAGTCTGAACTGCCTGCATTTAGGAGAGACATGAGAGTGGAGGGCGAGGGGACATGGGAGGAGAGACAACCCACAAAAAAACACCCTTCCTCCCCTACAAAATTTGTAGAAGATTTCTTTAAAGATAGACAAATATCTTCAGAGGTTTGAAACACTAGTAGTTTCTATTTGGGGTAGAATCTAGTAAGGGGAAAGGGTAAATCAAGTGAAGGACTGATTTCTTTGTCAAATTATCTAATTAACCATCAGTTCAAGAGATACAAGACAGTATACAAAGCTAATGTTCTAAAAATTTATTATAGGCCAATTCTGAGGAGCATCTCATGAAGTGTGAGAACAAAATTGCACAGTCCCTTTTTGAGCTCCTTCTGCATTGTTCACAACTGTTCAAAATAAAAGAGAAGCAAGTTTCTTTTACTTTAAACTTTTATTTATTTTAAAACAAATATTATAATTCAAAGAGTACAGGTTGATGACTTTAAGTTAACTTGCAAGATCTAAATAATTTTCCCATTAATCTAGAGATTATTGGGGTTTTCTAATATCCCCTCTGTTATCTCTTTTTATCTCAGCCACATTTTCTATGCAATATAGAATCAAATCTTCAGATTGGCATTGTGCCATTAATCCCTTTAAACCCTGTTGAAGAGTATGTGTGGGATATTTCATACACATTTATTATTAAAATAGGATTACTTGAAAAAGAGCTTTGAATTTGGCAGGAAAAGTAACACATCTGGAAATAAATTCAGTGGATTGTTTGCATGATCGACATGCCACACAGGGCAGGTTTTAGGGAAGGCTTTACTGTGGTGCAGGTAGGTACTCAGAAACAGCACTGGAAAAGTTGGCAGAGAAAGAACTTGACTAGAACAGGCAGCAGTGGTGCTGGATTGCCTGGTGATTCACTCCACAGAGAATGGAGTCCTCTCCTAGAATGGGGTAAATACTGCCAAGAAACATTTTTTTTTCTTGCATGGAGGTAGAACACCAGTCTTACACAGCTAGAGACTGAACTATGAAACATAATAATGACTCTTATTGTTTGGCCAAGAGCCCACATAAGAGGTTCTAATAAGTGGTATTCAGCATTCCAGTAAGCACTAGTTCTCCTGCAGATGTTGCCCCTCCTACCCACGATGTGTGCCTCTTGCAGGAGCTGGGTGAATATGCATTTTTAAAGTGTCTTTTCCTTTCTTTGTTTTTAGTGCTACTACTACTGACTTCAGCTCCTTGATGCACTCAAAGGTATTGTCATAGGTGGTATCTTCAGTGCTACTTTGTCTTCTAAGGCAGGAACCCACAGAGCAAAATGCACCCTGCTCTGAAAAAAACTGCTGGTTCGTTTATTTCAAATGTGTGGTGGTTGCTGGCAGAAAGTAGGTATTGCAGGCTGTCCTGCTTTGTATTTAACCTGTCAGCCTGCTTGCACAAATCAGTGGGGGAACATTAGCTCTGTAACAGCAACAACATAAGTACAAAACAATATAAGTCTGTTGTACTCCTTGTTGGGTTGGAGATCCTGAGATCCAGTCAGCGAACTAACAATTCCATGTGGTTTCTAGCATATTCAGATATGATATTTTGTTGTTCCAGGATTGACAGCTTCTGAAGCTGAGAATTCTCAGTTGCTAAAGCAGCCTGCACATACCACAAAGTCACAGGCTCAAGGGACCTGTTAGAGTCTCCTACATGGCAGAGGAAGAAGACCTAATCTCATAATAATCAGACTTTAAAGTCACTTTAAAATAAAAATAAATAAATTTTAAACCTTTTTTTTTTTTTTTTTTT